>JAXBDA010000563.1:0-58785 GCA_036023075.1 Gaultheria prostrata
CTTTTCAAAAGATTGTAATGGAAAAAAGTTAGGGTTTTTCACCTGCTGGGTAGACCACGACCACATCCCTTGCTATAAAAGCAAGTGCCTTGCCTATTTAGACCACTTGATCATCTATTTATCTTCTATTACATTACTTTCATTGATTCCAACTTGAAATCTACATTTTTTATGCATTTTTTAAAAAACTGACCGAATCGGAGCGATTTACAATTCAATTCGATTCACGATTTGTAACCGGATCATTTCGATTCTTGATTCGATTCACGATTTGACAACTATGATTACGATAGGATGAATTAATTTTTTTGTATCTCATTGATCCCATTCTATCAATTGCATGAATCCGACGAATTTTTTTAATTATTTCCTAATTGGATTGATTGAAGTTATGAAAAACACAAGCCAGCCTTCATGTTGTTGGTATGTATCAAAAGCAACAACAGAGCTCATGTATAGGGATACAAAGACAGATGTCATGATCATGTTCCCTGACTTTATGAAGTATTGTATAGAAACTTGAGTTGAGTTCGATGTTATTGGAAATGGTAGAAGGCATGAAATTTAGGGTTTCTTTCACATTAGTCAAATGAGACATACTGTTTTGTGCTCCAGAAGTAATACCAATTTTAAGTTTTAAGTTTTCTTATGCATTTAGTTATTAAAAATGCTAAAAACAGAACACTCGAATGTTATTAAGGTCTGAAAAGTTTGTTGAAATGTGTAAAAAATATGTTAGAATATGTGAAACCGTATTAAAAAGTGTAAAAGACGTATTGAAGTTAATGTTGTTTTGTCGTTTTCTTGAACTTATTGCTAGCCAGCCAATGACCTGTTAATAGAAGGATCCGTTTATTATAAGCGATCAGCATTGACCATGGTTGGAAATATTTTGGAAACCACAAATTCACATGCTTTGTTTTCCTTATCACGTGGGCTAAGCTTGAGTATAGATCCATTTACGAATTCACAGATGCAAAGAAAAAAGAAAAAGAAAAAGTAAAGTGAAGCAACTAAATTTATTTACCAAATACCCATTTAATAGATTTTGATGTCCGATTAATCTAACTTTTGCACATATGATCTTCTTAACGAGCTCCACTATACAAACTCAGACAGCATCAGTCAACTCGAAGTGGGCCCACAATGCCCGCACAATAGCGTATAAGTGAACAACACCCATCTGCAAGCTGTAAGCAGAGTAGAGTAGAGTGCAGTTGCCGCCTCTCTTACACTCCCACACATTAGGGCGGGGTTAGAGCCCCTCCCCCATCTAACACCTAACAATAGTGACCCATTAATGGTTCGCTAAGTCCAAGAACCGAGGAGCTACAAGGACGTTTTGTTATAGGACTATACCCTTAAATCAAAGGCAAAAGGCATAAGAGAGGGCAGACTTAGAGACCCAAATCAATTTCTATGTCCATTGCCATACTTCATTCATTCATGGTCCTGAGTATCTAACTAATGAGTACCAATGCAGTAATTAAGTGGCATATTGTCTGATTGAAAATGCTAAATAGCCCGAAAGTGAAATCAATGGTTTAGATAAATATCAAAGTGAATCTGAACCACTGGTTTCACTTTCGGGGAAGTTTTCGGAGTACCTAGCATTGCTGTTTTATGCTATGCAAGAGAAGAAATGAATTTCCAAAACAAATACATCAGTGGATTCGTATTTTTGTATGATTGCTTTGCCTTTTATTCAAAGGCTATATGAAGTCCATAACATGAAGAACATGCGAACTATTATCTTAACACCGGTATATTTGCAGGATAAGAATGGAAACCCAATTTAATAACTCCTTCAAGTTATGAAGCAAACATTCAAGTTTTTGTTTTCCGTGCATGCATATGACAAACCCATACCAAAATTAAGAATGGACTCCATGATTGTTCCTTGTTGTGGAGAGCTGAGGGAATTGAAGAGCGGACACTACCGTAAGATCATGGACATCACGGAAAATGCTGGAAAATGTCTTCAAAGTGAATATGTGGTAAGAGTTTTTAAATATCAATTATCACTTGTATATTTGGGTAAAAGTCCCTGTAGCTCCTCGGTTCATGGAGGTTTAGGGGGGCCACTGTTTCAATGGTACTCTGAAAGCAGCCACTTTGTGCATATTGCCAAAGGTTAGGTTGTTGGAAATATTCGTTAGAATTTCTGTAAACAAAAATAATTGGAGACTACAACACAACAAACAAATAATATGACCATACTTGAAATATGAAATAAGAGAGATTAGGAAAACTTATATTGATTGAGGCACGCGTAAAGCGCTCTCCTAAGACAAAGATATGTCCCCGCTTGCACCGAGTTGTGTGACATCCCACTCCCAAGATACAACAATCATCCACGGAAGCTTTGTGTGCAGCTAAAGTTTTCCACACGAATCAAGAATCGCCCGTATGCTCAAAATAATAAAATCTGTATCTCAATATAAGTGTGTTACGTATAGCTCATAGATTCTATAAAATATTTTTCAAGAATCATCTATTTCATCTTGTGGACTAGCCACCTTTATATAGGAAAACAAAATTCCCATGCAATTAACCATTGCATATAATATGCACTTAAATACACAATAAAACATTTTGGAGTTACAAATATTAACATCCAATAACCACCAATTTAATTAGCTAATATAATTAGACACAATAAATTGGTTTAAAGATATTTTTAAAATCTTTTTCTAACATAGGTCTATCTCCAATGACCCCCCGCCCATACCCCCAATGATTGGGGACTAGATGAGTTCTGTTATTGTTGTTGTTGTATATTTGGGTAAAAGTTGATGATATTGTTGCCTACTTACTGGACATGGAGAGCGGGAGTTACAGCTGTTTGATCCATTTCTACTTGTGTTTCTTTTAGGAGGGAAAAAAAAAGGAAGACAAAGGACCTTTGCCTCAGAAAGCCTCCTAAATCCAATTTTACATAACTTTTGTCACTTTTGACTAAATGATGGTGGGAAAATAGTCCTTCTCATTGTCACATTGACATGGAGAGCGGGAGTTACAGCTGTTTGATCCATTTCTACTTGTATTTCTTTTAGGAGGGAAAAAAAAAAAGGAAGACAAAGGACCTTTGCCTCAGAAAGCCTCCTAAATCCAATTTTACATAACTTTTGTCACTTTTGACTAAATGATGGTGGGAAAAGAGTCCTTCTCATTGTCACATTGGACAAGAACATATATGCTCTAAATTACAGTGTGTGGTGGTGATGGCACTAGCAGAGGATTCGCATATCAAATAAAGCAGCCTCCATTAGCTCCTTACCACACACCCCCACAATAGCCTAGCCAAACATAACAAAGATACAACTAAAAAAATTACTCCAACTCTTTGTTTGCTAGGTTGGAGACTTTGGCTTGGCAAGATGGCAACCTGACAGCAAGTTCACTAAGTTGTCCGAGGCGAGCTGTACCTTCGGGCTTCAGGACTTCACAAGGAGGGAAGAAGGTATGCATATTTGTCTTGTTGGACTCTTTGTTACCTTAAAACATGGGATTTTCATCATGTATGTGTATCCTGTTTTGTTTTGTTTTTCCTTTTTCTCTTCTTTTGCTTTCATAGCTGGCTGACACTAATTAATGAACATATGAGCTCTTGAAAAGCAATTGCATAAACTTGTGTTCAGTCGCCAAAACAATGTGTTGTATAGGATATTTGTCCTGTATCACACATGTTTCGCGTTGTTTCTTAAATTAAAACCAAAATATACACATATGTCATGGTCTATTTACGCATATGTAGATGAGAAACTGGGTGTAAAAGAGTGAATGCAAGCATTGATTCTTTTATTACTTGAAATCCTCTTCTTCTTTTTTGTGACGTCTGAATATGAGATGCACTTTTCTAATTACCACTGGGAAGATAGAATTTGAGATTCCTTAAGAAAAGAGTGAGTGCAGGCTTTCCTTGATTGAAAATTGAAATCCTCATTTCTTGATTAGTGGTGTTCGGACTTCAGAGTTTATGAGGGGTGCTAAGTTGAGCAACACAGATGCTAATTTGTCTTGTCACATTGAATATAGGGTGCTATATATGGCCCATGGTGGACCTTTTGTAGAATATGTGATCGGAGAAATAAGAGTCATTATGAACTTGATGGTGGACTCTATTTTCTGAAAATCGTAGTAAGTATTTTTGCAGCCTGCATCTCAATGTGAAAGATCTAATATGTGTGATTTCCTTGTATAAGTCTCTGCAGTGGAGTATGAAAAACAAATAATTCGATTGTTCAAGTTTGTTATGGCTTTTGTTGCAGGTGTGGATTTCAGTTCTACTATGCATGTGGAGCAACAATCATGGCGGTTTTTGGCAGTGATTGTAAGTATAGGTTGTTAATTTGAAGCTATCTATTTAAGGGTCCAATGTCTCTTTTGAGTAGGCTTTGATGGTTTATTATAGTCGAGAAAGGAACTAACACAAATATGGAAGGAATGAACATAAATGTGGTAGAACTACGTCAGTATCAGTAAGCACCAATGCATTATCCCGGAAGGACTTAATTGAGGAAACTCATTGAATTCTAAGTTTCATGCAGAATGTAAATAATCCTTCTTAATTTTTGCGTTACAGTTATCTGTTTCCCAGGGTGTAATCAACAAATTATTTCCTATGGCCAAGTAACAAGTTCGTACCTTGCACAACAAATATCCCTTTTGAAATGCTTGATAGAGGAGTTACCTTTCGTCAACACTTGTGGTCTTCTTTTGTCTTTTGAAACGTTAAAAATGCTTAATGCATTCCTCTATTTTCTGCCTCGTTTCTTAACTTTCACGTTGCAGTTTTCTATTTCTCTGTGGGTAAACAATTGTCCTACCCCAACATAAAACAAATTATGAATAGATAATTGAATTGTGAAGGCTATAGATACCGGTCAGAGGCTACTCGGAGCACTAGAGGAATTGGCTGATTGGTGTCATTGATTTCTGTGAAGAACTTAGCCTTTTATCACTTCTCTAATTATGAAAGAGCTCATCTTCTCTTAATTTAAGATGTTATCAACTTGCAAGTGGTTTGGTCGTCCCAGTGGGGAATTATTGGCATTTCTAATTTAAATGTGTTTTCAGATTAAAAAATCAATTATTGTTGCTGTATTATTAATGTTAAAGACTTTATTTACATGACTTGGTTCAAAAGAAGACCTAACCTCAGTCGGAGATAGCAGCTCATGAACTGCCTTGCTCAAAGGGTCGTAGCCCAAACTGACCTAGCTGCAGAGGAGAAGTTTGACTTCCGAGAGCGGATCCTAGCTTGGACTGATCTTTGACCCTAGCTCCAGGCGAAAGGATACGTAGGTTTTTCTTCCTTCTTCTTACATACCGTTAATATGATTATAAATGGGATCCTCCTCTCATTGCACACGAGACGTAGCTCGGTTCTATTCTATATAGCCCTACCCCCATCCAGCTCTATCTCACCTCCCGGGTATGGAAGGGGATTGAAGTTTTTCTCGCTCCGATCAACCTTCCGTACATTCCCGGTGTGGAGCCTGTTGAGAATGTGTGTGAAGGATAAAGTCCCACATCGGATAAATAGAAAAATGGTTGGACCTTAATATACAATTGGATGGCTCACCACTTACAAGGCTTAGCCTTTTAAGTGGATATGGGTCATTCAATGTATATTGGGTCCATGTGATGTGGTGGACTCCGGGATACTCCCAACGGATTGGGCCTACGCGCACACGGGCAGATCTCAGGTGGATCAGACTCCCATTTTTGGTTTGGCATGCAGGAAGGAAGTCTTCCATGCGATGGTTTGGAAAACTACTAGCGCTCCTAGCCTTCCGATGTAACTCTGTACTTGTAGTAGCACTTTATGGGATCTTAATCATAGTAAGATGCGCATCAAACAATGCCTGATTTGTTTCTATGGGACTATGAATTTGGCAAGGATATAACCAAGTGCTTTTGCTGTTTTATTTCCATTTATTGCAAGTTTTGGCCTTCGGCCAAATAACCACTTAAATTACATTGCGCCTTCATAAACTTGACACCAATGGGCATGACTTTTCAGGATGCTTTGCTGCAAGTGTTGCAGGAGGCTTCAAATATATTTCGGAGGTTGAAATTAATCCAGACAACGTCTGCTGGTCAATGGTGGATCTAATGGGTTTTCTGGTGTGCTGAATATGTATAAACAGGGTGTTGTGTTTCGGTCTGCTAATCTGAATGTGATGGAAGTTGTAAACCAAAAGATTCTAGTGGATGGAGCTCGGCGGCAAAAGTCTTGGAAGGCAGCTGCAGCTTCGTGTCTTGTGAATGAAAGGAGATATGTTCAAGATCAAGGTTTGGAGAGGGTTTGCTGGTTTTGCTCTATGGCCGTAGCGCTTGCTGTGCTTAAGGTGTTGGAGTGGGTGAAATCGAAGGGCTGGCGTCAAGATGAAGTTCTTATGGACAACTTGCTCCTGGTTGTAGGCCTTAGGGATAATGTTAGAGTGATTGCTATTATTTGGCCTATTTTGTCCGATATTGTTTGTATTTCCAAATGGTGTGACGATGTCCATGCAAAACTCCCTCTCTACAACTGACTTTCCCATGTAGTGTTCCATTTTATTGCATTAAATCGTAGACGTATATCATAACAATTTCATAGATCGCAAATAACACTAATATACTATAAATTTTAAGCCAACGGGTGTCACCGAACGTGCGAAGCACGAAGGGCCCACCTAGTTGTATAAAAACTTGAGATGAGTTCAATGTTATGGGGAATGGTAGCATGAAATGTAGGGTTTCTTTCACATTAATCAAATGAGGTAGAGTGATTAAATCGAGACATACTGATCTAAGTGATCTTAAGTTTCTGCAGGTTTTAGTTATTGAAAATGCAAAAAACAGAACACCGGAGGTCTAAAAAGTGTATTGTGTGAAAGGTGTGTTAGAGTATGTGAAAACGTAATGAAAAATGTAAAAGATGCATTGGAGTTTATGTTGTTTTGTAATTTTCTTCAACTTATTGACAGCCTGTCAGTAGATCTCGTTTTATTTAGTGACCTGTCAATAGAAGGATCAACACCCCATTGGTAGTCCAGCCTGGCGTCGCCCAGTTCAAGTGTATAATGTAAGATTAACCAGTCAACTTAAGCAGAGCATGAAAAGGAAACATAATCTTCAAGTAAATAACCGACTGTTGAGAGCAAAGCAAAAGATGTCTTACAGGACCCACAAATGGAAAGAACAAATGCAATTCTGTACCAGAACAAGAACTACCAAAAAATTATGGCTGCAATGGGAATGACTGTAAGGTAGATGAATACAAGTGGGCTACAGCTACATATTGTACTTAGAGACAAGTAATGGAAGCTTCAACTATCGTCTACGGTCCTAGCCCCCCGAAACAGGCTACCTGTTGGGAATAAATTCTCAAGCATTAGTGAAAATGAAACCAACAAAATGACAACAACAGGAATAAACATACTGTATGCAGAGCATTTCTTTAGATAATGGCTTTAGTATCCTCAGGATACCAATTTATTCCACTCTGAAACCTTGCAATTTACTTGAACAACAGAACAGGTTACAAATATTCCAACAAGACAAGAAAGGGCAAACGTTTAACCACTTGCCCTATGATGCTGGTGCTACAAGAAGACCAGATGACAATTGACAAAGCAGTTTCCTGCTTGCACCATATAGAACCACATGATACAAAACTTAAAGCAGAACGTAATCTTGTTTCGATAAAAGGAAGAAAGAAACAAGTAAAATCCCACAGCATAATGTTGGTCCGGGCACGCAAAGTGAAGTGGGGGTAGTGGACTGGGTACAAACTCTGCCTCCAGCGATTACAAACTAGAACCCACATGGTTGCCTAAAAATTTGAGCTCCTGTTCGCAAGCTTGATAATTAATTTGGATATTGTTTAAGCAAAAGAAAAGTCACAATTCTTGTATCAGAGCCATGTGAATGAAGCCACATGCAATATTGCAACTTCCATCTACCATTAGCCGGAACCAAATTATATAGGTTTCGTAACTTAGACATAGTTGACGGCATATTCTTACAATCACGAACAGGGCTTTAACGGAGAGGGTAAGTCAGCATATGTTGTTGATCTGAATCTTTATCAAGAGAGATCCATTGACTTGCTGAAAGCATAACCCAGATAATACTGACCCCTAAAAAGACGTTTCTCTCACAGCAACTAACTTGAAACCATAACCCAGATAATACACCTCTGCGAACAAAATCAGTTACCAATTAGATAAAAGCCATTATAAGACAAATTATTCTCCACTTGACTGAAAAAAGAAAAGAAAACAATAATAAAATTGGAGAGAGAGAGAGAGATGTGAGATTGCCTGTGAACGTCGACGTTCGACGACAGAATCGCAAAAGTTCGATCGTTACGGAGGGAAAGCGTCTGTTGAAAGCGTTGCTTGTTTTTGGTTATTATGGTTTTGATTCAGTATAACCGAACATATTTTAAGAAACATAAATTCATTCGGATTAATTACTAATTCATTTTCAATTAATGTGAAATTTTTACATGATTTGTATTTTCCTGCGTTCTATAATATGAATGTATCAAATCATTGAAATACCACTCATATAGATAGAAAGTGTACTTAATGTATCCAAGAGTTATCAACTGGGGTTTGAAATTGCTGGATTATGAGTTATTCTTGAGCCGTGTCCTTAATACTAAAGCATTGCAATTTTAATGTAGCAATACAAAAGGAGTTGGAAACTGCAATTTTTGCAGTTGGTGGAATCTGTTATAGTAACTTTGGGGATTTGGACAAAATTGGGTGGGCAGGGAGTAGCCGGTCGGAGAAAGGAGTGAATTGCTTAAAATGTCATTTGTTTTTTTCGTGTTTCTTGTCCTTGTACCTCCACCACAAAACTCCTCATACCCTAGCAGTAATGGGAGAATCTAATACTCTGGCGATTGATGTTTTAGGTGCACTCCTCCGCAACCATGAAAACCTTAAAAATGGAAATTCCTGAAACTGCATGGAAGGAAGACCCTTGTGGCATTGCTCTTGCGAATTATATCAATTCTCGTCTCCCTGCCCATGTCAAAGTTTTAAGCATTTTGCCTTCGCGAAGGTCCAATCATACTCTATTTACATTTTCAATCAGCTCATTGTATGAAAACTTTTAATCATATCCTCCATTGATCTTATTTAGTTTTTGTTTTGTTTATTTTTTGGGGTGGTAGGCGTTAAAATTGAAACCAGTGCAGTACTTAAGTGGGATATTGTCTGATTGAAAATGCTAAATACCCCGAAAGTGAAATCAATGGTTTAGATAAATATCAAAATGAATCTGAACCACTGGTTTCACTTTCGGGGTAGTTTTCAGAGTACCTAGCATTGCTTTTTTATGTTATGCAAGAGAATAAATGAATTTCCAAAACAAATATAGCAGTGGATTCGTATTTTTGTATAACTGTTTTGCCTTTTTTTCAAAGGTTATATGAAGTCCATAACATGAAGAATATGCGAACTACTATCTTAACACCGGTATATTTGCAGGATAAGAATGGAAACCCAATTTAATAACTCCTTTAAGTTATGAAGCAAACATTCAAGTTTTTGTTTTACGTGCATGCATAGGACAAACCCATACCAAAAGATGGATCGACACAAGGCAGAGTAGTCTGGGGAATGAACTAAAACGCTCGCTGGGGAAAAGGAAAAGGAAAGAAATAGATTTTTTGGTAAATGATATTTGCACATAACCTAGCGACTCACGATTCGCGGATTTGATATTGCCTTGCCTCTATAAGAATACCACTTCTGGTCCTGTTCCAGCTTCTTGGGAGTTCTGGACTTATCAGAGTTCTACCCTCACACTTTTTCATACAAATCGACTATTTTCTGAATGGAAGTATTTTTTTTCAGTGAAGTGAAGTGAAGTGATAGAGAAGAAATCATCGAGGCTGATGATTTGGCTGTTACTCAAGCTGAGTAGAATAATCATAGTGCATCTCAGTCCTTGATTTTCAACAACTATATAGCTGAAATCCATGATGAGAGTGGGATTGATTGAAGGATCGGAATCTTCTTTTAGCCTGATGGTTGCATTAAACTAACAAAAAAGACCGACTTAGTGCTTCTCATTTAGAAAGATTTTCCAATGTTCCTGCAGAAAGCAGGAGCAGCTGCTTGGAATAAATTCTATAGAAAATCCTTTTTTGGAGAATCCTCCATGTTGCATCAAGATAGTTTCTTGGACATTTACTGTTGAACAATTCTTGTCGTACTCTCTCTGTATCTTGTCTATTATTTTCACAATCCTATTGCTCAATGCTAACTCTTTGATTTGGCTGAGATGCAAGCACTGTTGCTATAGGTGCAGGCGTGCAGCGCATATCTTTGTTGGGTGCAACCTGGAAAATTATTGCAAGTTGATTTTGTCATTTCGGTGGAGATGCTTTATTTCAGGATCCTCTCTGTGATAATGAGATCAGCACTTATATAGTGCATCAAATAAATAGAGTATGCTTTTCGTTAAAAGGAATATCATTCGTATAATAGACTTGGAGTTGAATCGTTGATTGCTGAATGATATATGAAATTAGCAGGTTTTAACTTGAAATGGTATATAGAGGATGCTAATGAGATACATGGATGCATGTCCAGGTATTGACATTCAGTTCTTCCATTCTACTAGGAGGGAAAAGACGATATCAAAAAAATTATGATGGCTTTGAGAAATCCAGGAGCATTATTGTTGCTGTTGGTTCTAGTCTAGATAACCGTTAACCTGTCTAAGATGGTTTCTGGTGTGGGTAGAAATGGAGGATTGCAGATATGGATACAAAATTAGATAAGGGTACAGAGATACGCCAGGAATTACTGGTAATATAGTATTTCATGCGGAAATGAGTTAAAAAGTTGGCGAAGAACTTGATTCCGATACATATCCTGCACCGATAACATGTGGTGTTGCATCCAAACAGGTGCTTTGCCCATAATGGCGAATCCATATAACAAAACCTTTGACATTCTTGATGTTGTTTTTTGTTCATTGAACTCGCACACCTGCACACAATAGCTTATGATAGCATGATGCGTGCGTTTCATGAAAAGAGTGAATTGCTTAAAAAGTCATTTGTTTTTTCTTGTGTTGCTTGTCCTTGTACCTCCACTACAAAACTCCTCATCCCCTAGCAGGGAATTATAAAAGCTCCGAGGTGTTCAACCAAACAAAAGAAACATGTTCGGTAGAATGCTTGCAAGTTGCAAACAATATTGTTGGAACAATCATGGCTGAAGACTGAAGTTTTCAATTTATAAAAAGAAAGTCTGCATGTCAGAAATATGTCCAATACGGACCCCTGCCTAGCTCTCAAAAATAAATAAAAGGCAAAACAAACACTGTGGTATGTTACACATATTTGACATTCCATAGCAAATTACTTGTACATTCCGCTGCACTTTGCGCGTAATGGCATAGTCTAGTAATAAGCCACAAGAGGATTGAGATAGCCTTGTCCAAAGGGCGCAACATCAGTGCAAACGATAATCCTTGAATCTACGTAGCTGAACTGAGCATTGTGAAGTGTGTAGCCTTTAACATTTGGCAAAGGAAATCCTTTCCAGAGGAGTACATTCACATACGGGAAGAGGACAGTTCTCAGAACAGTTTCGATCACTGGCTGCCAAAAAAGAAAAAGGATTGGAAGAGAATGAAATGCAGAAATGATTATGTTACGAATACCTGCAAACTGTGTTAGATGGACTCTTCGGAATTTACAACGTACCCGTTTCAGACACTCAACATTCACATAGTTAAGTCTTTCTAATGCAATAACAACTGAGAGACGTTTGAACGTATTGCTTTACCTTGTTCCACTATTACTTTCTAAAGTGAAATCAAAGATTGAAACGGTATATACCTCTAGTAGATGCAAATGAAAGTCGCCAATGGTGCTCCACTTCAAAGATATGGCGAAGTCATTCAATTCGACCCTACCAGCTAGACTATTCCGCGAGACTTCTGGATAGCCTGAAAATGTGATCACCTGCACTAACAAAAGAACAGCAACAGAGTGCGTAAATAATGATGCAAATGCCGTATCCAAATGTCTAACTGACTTAAGTTTCCAGCTATGTTAGATGAGTCGATGGAAGGAAAACAGAAAGTAAACAAATATGTTGAATTCCTTCAATCAGAAAAACATTAGATGGCAAGGCAGAAACATGAGTGCTTCACTATTTCATTGACTTGCATCATTTAAACTGTTATGCAACTCCGGAATAAATGACCGCTCAAATTTGAAACTTGAACAAAGTCCAACCGCAGTCTGGTACACACGAAAGCATGATACTAAAAGCAACGAAAAAATATTCGGAATTTGGCAAACTGAATTTATTATGGAATAAGGTGGCAAGGGGTATGCATAAGTGCCTTGACTATGCACAATTGCATGCTTTCCTATAATAAGAAAAAAGTGAGAAGGAAGCCAAAAGAACAAGATATACTTCCCATCAGCTACATCAAACAAAAGATATCATTGTGAACTAATGAATAACACATTGAAGAAAGAATAAGCAAAATTATTTAAAACGGGTTTTTTCCCTCTGAACTTTGACACCAACTCTGAAGTGAAGGACAAGGCCAAGTGAATTGGAGTGTTGGCAATGCTCTCTTTCTTAGAAACCATTATGCGTACATATGGTTACGGTCATTACATTCCATAATGTATTTTCAAGATTACTAACATCTGGTTGAACTGAACATGTTATTTAGTTAAGATAAAATGGAAAGATGGGTAAAACCTGTTTAAGATTCTGCTTTCAAATATCTCTCAATACTCTAATTGGCACTTCAATTAAGCTTACCAATGAGAGACAGGCAACTGGTATGGTATTGCCAGCGTCCAGAACATCAATTGTCACATCTGAGTAAATTTCTCCATTGATGTTTTTCTGTGCAACTGTGATGACTGGTGGTGAAGTTATAGAAACATTAAGATCCATGTCATCATTTGGGTATTGCTTGTACAGCTGTGGTAAAAAAAGTCTCCACTCAGCAGTGTTCAACAAGGACAGATCTGGTATCTTGTCAATAATCCAATGCATACAATCTGCCTGACCACGGAAAATATGTTAACAACTTTTTAATTGCAATTAAATTATCGAAATGCTTTGTCACTGTGAAAGCACAAGGAGAAAAGGACTTAACATCACGAGGAGTTAAGGACTTACATTAAAATATACCAAAGATACCGAATTAAGAACATTTTCATGTATTGAGATCCCAACCATCTTAGATGGACCTCCACATGACGGTGAGGCTTGTGAATATCTTGCATGATAGTTGAAACCTACAACTTCATCTCTTGCTGTGAACAACCCATTAATCTCAAGGCCAATGGCGGAATCACTGAAAACAAGGTCATTCACAAAAGTAACGTTCAGGGAAGCAATTTTATGTACTGCAATTTCTTTTGGAAGATATCGCAATTTAGAGTCTAGCAGTAAAATCGCATCTTCAATCTTCTGAGAAATGCCATCTTCAACTGCTGAACGTATTTTCTTTTCAAAAGCAGCCACCACTCTGGAAAGTACGAAGAAGATGAATTGAAGACTTGAAGTAATGACAGTCCCAGAAGGCAGAAACACATAATTATGAACCGAAATACAAGAAGACAAGTTTGTTGTGAATGAACAGACCATATTTCTAGAAGTACCCCGTTAAGGGCTATGGAGCATTAAATATGAAGCACTCAACATGAGCTTTTTCACATATGATCAATGCTCCAAAATCCATAACCCAAAGTTCTTCATACACAGGAATATGTAGTTTTTTCACTAAGCCCCACTAAAGAAAGAGAAACAACTAACGACTCCAACTGTACTTTAAAGTCCTTGTAAAAAACAGACGTGAGTGAGTGAGTAACATAACATATAGTTTCTATGTATGAGTAGATAGATGGTTGATATATATGTGCTACGCATACGACACATTCAATGGTGAAACCTAAAAGAATAATTTCTCTAGTTCAGAAAACAAAGTACGTTGTGTGCCATGTGTTTTCCACATCACTTAATACGATTGCATACCCTTTGTACAACCAAGATACTCCACCGTCCAAATTTATAGAAATATCCTTCACATGGCATCCACATTCCAGCAGGGACAGTTCCAGAGTTCCTTGTTGGTTCTTCAACCCTACGGTAAGCCCAACTTCCATGCTTTTAACCTTAGAAGAAGAAGCACTTATTAATTTCCTTTCTGTAAAAGAAATGTCAGAGATGGTCACCGGACTCACAAAGAAAAACTGAATTCCACATAAAAGAACATATGATAAAACTCTCAAGTCCAATGTAAAAACAATAACCAATTCAAGATGCAGATGGATGTGTAAAGATCACATTGATGCTTTAATACCAGATCTCAATTTTTAATCCACTAGCCAAGTAACAAATCCGAAACTAACATTGAACCAAGAGGATAGATGAAATTACCCCAATAATAAGCTATGTGCTGTCTATGACTCTATATTGTATATGTTGTTTCTGCAAATGTCAACTGGCTCTGACCATATGAGTGACGATGAGGAGATTTGCATCAACCAAACAACACTTCGTTTCAGATCTTGATTATCGCTACCTTGCTAGGAAGCGAGAGTGAAGGTATGCGCTTTCTCTTCTTGTGACAGTCATTTCATCCACCATCAGCCTACTCCCGTGACACATACCTACTCATCTCACAACAGTTATGCTAAGTATCTCACTGTTTTCACAGTTCAGGATCACAAAAATCCCTCAAGTTTGGAAGTGTACCAATACTATCAACATGCTAATTGTCATCCCAGAGGTCCTAATAGAAATCAGTCGCATGTTTCTCTTAAGTTCAAGATATAAGAAGATATTTCTGTGTAAAATAAGACAAATGGGTATCAGTCAAAAAGTATTAGTAAGGCTCATTAAGCAAGCAAAAAGACATTTTTGCACCTTTTCTGTTATTCACTTGTAACCACAAGCTTAACCACAGTTAGTTGTATGTAGTTTGCTTTCTGTTGCTTAATCATGATTAGCAAGTGGGTTAGTTGTTAAGTCGGTTGTATGTGTCGGTTGTATAAATACTCTAGTCACAGCTGTAATTCATTCTCAAGGAAAATACAAACTGAAAATACAAAATGCTTTTAGTTTCTCTCTCTCGTTGTTCTTCTTGTTTCTCATTTCAAGAGTTGAATCTTCTCAAACCCTAGAAGTTTAGTTAGAATCAGAGAAGTTTAGTATTCAAATTCTTCTTATGGTATCAGAGCAGGGCCCATTCCACTCCACATTAAAAAAAAAAAATTCACAATCCACACCCCACGACAGACCATCAAAAAAAGGCTGCACGATGATAGGACCCAAAAAGTGGCCACACGTGACAGACCTCAAATGCGGCTGCACGTGAGGGGGGATGTTAAGAAATATTGTCCCACATTGCTTAGGAGAGGAATGGGTGATCACTTAATATATGTTGAGACCTCTCCACTCATTGATGCATATGGATGTATGGGGCCCTGCCCCTGTTGTTTCCTTTAGTGGCTACAAATACTATATTGTTGTTCTAGACGATTTTACCAGATATCTTTGGCTATTTCCTTTGCATTACAAGTCAGATGTCAAATCTGTACTTACACAGTTTTGTGCTTATGTAAAAACTCAATTCAATTCTATAGTCCAATCTTTTCGGTCTGATAATGGGGGGGAGTTCATCAATAAGTATCTGTATCAACTATTTGCTGATAATGGTCTCATTCATCAGACCTCATGTCCTCATACTCCTGAACAGAATGGGAGGGCAGAAAGAGTCCATAGACACCTTATAGAAACTACCCTTACCCTATTACATCAAGCTTCTATGCCAGTCAAATTTTGGCTTGAAGCCCTCATCACTAGTGTCTACCTTGTCAATAGACTCCCACACTCTGCTATTAATTTTCAAGTGCCCTATACACTTTTGTTTAACAAAGCTCCTGACTATGCTAGCCTCAAGCCTTTTGGGTGTTTGTGCTTCCCTTGGTTAAAACCCTATATGCCTCACAAGTTGTGTCCCAAATCCACTGCTTGTGTTTTTCTGGGTTACTGTTCTCATTCTAAGGGATATAGATGCTATGACCCTACCTTGTCTAAAGTCTATGTCTCAAGACATGTTAAGTTTGTTGAACATACCTTTCCCTATGTTTCTCTACTTCACTCATCTGTTTCTCTTCCCTCAGAATTCCTTCCTACTGCTTCTACCATTCAGTTTAACATTTCTTTGGCAACTGAGCATGATCCTTTTCTATCAGTTCCTCTCATTCCTGTTTCTACCACTCTTCCTTCTTCTTCTTCTTCTTTTTCCATTCCTTGTCCTTCTCCACAGCATTCCTCTTCCATTTCTCCTTTTGTTCCTACTGAGCCATCTCATACTGTCCTTCCTTCTCCTTATTCTCCCATCAATGCAACCTCTCATCCTATGATTACTAGATCCAAACATGGTATTTTCAAACCCCAAGTTCCTTTGTCTCTTTCCCTTATCTCTCCCACACCCTACACTGAACCTAAAAATTTCTCTGAAGCTCTTAAGTCTGTGGAATGGCAGCAAGCTATGGCCACTGAGTATGCTGCATTGTTATCCCAAGGTACTTGGTCTCTCGTCCCATCACCTGCTCATGGACACATTATAGGGTGTCACTGGATTTTCAAGTTAAAAAAATACTCTGATGGTTCTATAGCCAGGTATAAGGCTAGACTTGTTGCAAGGGGCAACCAACAAACAGAGGGCCTTGACTTTACAGAGACTTTTAGCCCTGTCATCAAACAACCCACCTTAAAACTGGTTATAGCCTTGGCTGTGCATTTTGGTTGGCCAATCAAGCAATTGGACGTTTCAAATGCATTTCTTCATGGTCTTATTGATGAAGATGTCTATATGAGACAGCCCCCTGGTTATGTAGACCCTCACAGACCTCAATTTGTTTGCAAGTTACATAAGGCCTTGTATGGACTTCGTCAAGCTCCTAGAGCATGGTATGCTCTCTTTTCATCACATCTTCAACACCTTGGTTTTCATAATAGTCCTGCAGATACCTCTCTGTTTGTTTTGACTAAGGGTGCAGACATCACTTATGTGCTCATTTATGTGGATGATATTCTTGTTACTGGTACAGATTCTGTTTTTATTTCTACTCTCCTGACTCAACTTCAAAACAAGTTTGCTATTAAAGATCTTGGTGATCTTCATTTCTTTCTGGGCATTGAAGTTCATAGGGATAGTCATGACTTGTTTTTGACTCAACACAAGTATGCCTTGGACTTACTCACCAAAGCTGGCATGACTGACTGTAAACCCAGTCCCTCACCTGCATCTACCAAGCCTTCTACAGTTGCAGACACTGCTCCTTATCCAGATGTTCAGTTTTATAGGTCTTTAGTTGGCTCTCTACAGTATTTGACCATCACCAAACCAGAAATTTCCCATGCTGTCAATTATGTCTGTCAGTCTATGCATCAACCTACTCAGTCTCACTTTGCTGCAGTAAAGAGAATCTTGAGATATGTCAAGAGTTCTTTGGATCAAGGGCTTTGCTTTACACCCTCATCTTTGTGTTTAACTGCATTCTGTGATGCTGACTAGGCTGGGGATCATCTTGACCGACGCTCCACTTCGGGATTTTGTGTATTTTTGGGGGCCAATCTTGTTTCTTGGAGTGCCAAGAAGCAGTCCACTGTCTCTAGATCCAGTACTGAAGCTGAGTATAGAGCTCTTGCTCAGGTTACTGCAGAACTTGTTTGGATCCAACAGTTGCTTAGTGATCTCCATGTTCCCTTGGATTCCATTCCTACCATTTTTTGTGATAACCTTTCCGCTATAGCTCTGGCTTCTAACCCTGTGTTTCATGCTCGAACTAAGCACATTGAGGTTGACTATCACTTCATTCGCGAAAAGGTTTTGGCCAAACAGGTGGCTGTTCAACATGTTAGTTCAGATTCTCAAACTGCTGACATTTTTATTAAGTCTGTCTCTGTGGCCCGGTTCCAGTATTTGACTCCCAAACTCATGGTTCAGTGCCTTCCCTTGAGTTTGAAGGGGGGTATTAGTAAGGCTCATTAAGCAAGCAAAAAGACATTTTTGCACCTTTTCTGTTATTCACTTGTAACCACAAGCTTAACCACAGTTAGTTGTATGTAGTTTACTTTCTGTTGCTTAATCATGATTAGCAAGTGGGTTAGTTGTTAAGTCGGTTGTATGTGTCGGTTGTATAAATACTCTAGTCACAGCTGTAATTCATTCTCAAGGAAAATACAAACTGAAAATACAAAATGCTTTTAGTTTCTCTCTCTCGTTGTTCTTCTTGTTTCTCATTTTAAGAGTTGAATCTTCTCAAACCCTAGAAGTTTAGTTAGAATCAGAGAAGTTTAGTATTCAAATTCTTCTTAAAAAGAAGAATTGAACATCACATAGGGAACATCAAGTTAGCTTGATCATTTTTCCGCCCATTTTATGGAATTGAGATCTCCTATGCACTCTGCCTCAATTCTAGTAGCAATGTGATTAGTCATGGCAGATTAATCAAGAGGTAAGTAAATCCAACATTTTTCAACTTTTTTACAAAAATCTACTACCTTAATAATCACTTTTGATAGTCAGTTAATTAAATGCTGAACTTTGGACTTAAAGTTTAGTTTGTACAACATTTCCACAATTGTCTTTCATGGTAGATTAATCAAGAGGTAAGTAAATCCAACATTTTTCAACTTTTTCACTAAAATCCACTAGTGCAGTAATCACTTTGGATAGTCAGTTAATTAAATACTGAATTTTGGAGTTAAAGTTTACTTTGCACAACATTTCCACAACGCCTGTATGAATATGCTACAATTACTGAGTAGTTCTCTCTCAATCCCAACCCTCTTATACTTGAAGCTGCACATATGGTGTTCGGGAATAATGCTACCACTAGACATTTGCTTTCTATTTAATAACATTCTTACTTCTAGAGATAAGAATGGGAATCCAGTATCCAACCAGAAAACTGTCTGCTATGATTTGAGGTTGTCAGTTTGAGGATTTTGGCACCACATGCAAATTAGGTACAAAAGCATAGTTGTTCTCCAACAAACAAGCCGATTGCAAAAATTCTGCACTCCGGTAAGGAAAAAATGGACAAGATGCTCGAAATCAATTGGACCATCTTGATTTCGGTTTTCCAACTCTCCAAAATTCACTTAATCAAGTTGTCCCAAAAGCTCAAATTGGTTTTCTCCAGACCAAACTCTTCGTGTATCCTACTATTGTCTTTCATTTTAAAGATTAGTAGCACTGTTACTAAAGTGCTTGGAATTGGCAGGTATGATCACTTGGTTTCTAAGAACCATCCTTTTATTCAGCACTAACACGAATGTCCATACTAGAGTTAAAAAAATCCACTTCACCCTACTTCGCTCAACTTTCATTGTTAAAGAGGAAATACATGCACTGCAATCCACTATCAGAAAAAAGCAAATCTGTGCATACCTCCACAGATGCAACCCCTTTATCTGAAATCTCTGGGATTAACCGAGTACCATAGTGATAGCTCCAATCCATGCTCAAATATGCTTTGGCCCCAGAAACAACAAGAGCTATACCCGTATCACCGGATTTAACAGCCGAGGAATTGACATCGACCCGATAAAGAATTATGTTTGAAAGAGTAATATGGACAGTACCAATGAGTGGGATTTTTACTGCCTTCTCAATCTGGGGAACCTCAAGTGGAGTCAAGGAGTTGATTCCACTGTTTATTAGCAAATCATTAGCAAAATCAATACCCTCATCGAATATTTCTATTGATATGAAGCCTTCTTCGCTGGATTGAACGTGGGTAGATAAAGGACTGACCAATAAGAACAGTAGAAGATAGAAAACACTGTGTGCCATAAAATTTGACAGCAAACCCATATGACAAAGATGATTGGATTGAATCATAGACCATAAACTTTCAACTGAAAAGGCCCTGAAAATGGAAACCTAAGCTTATGACATAATTTCTTGTGCTTCCATGAACTTTGACAACAAACCCAAATGAAAAATATGATTGGATTTAATCAGAGACCATAAACTTTCAACTGAAAAGCCCTGACAATGGAAACCTAAGCTTCGAACATGATTTCTAGTGCTTTCCATGAAAATTGACAACAGACCCAAATGAAAAACATGATTGGATTGAATCATAGACCATGAACGGAGAAATTAATCCTAAGAATAGAGTAAGCTAAGAACCTGAACTCTTCTTGGAAGTGAAGTTTCAATCCTGTTTGGATTGAAAAGATGAAGGCAGCGTGTTGAACGTGGGGTTATTATTTTTAAGGATTTAAAGAATGGGGAAGAAGATGGGGTTGGTTGAATTGAAAAGCATTGGAGTTTTCTTCATCAATTTCATTGATTGCAATTTGGTTCACTGCATAATTGAAAATGCAGCTGAAGTTTCAAAAAATAACCCACGATCTTGGGTGAACCGTGTGCTTGCCACTTCAGTGATTGAGTTAGGAAGAGTTACCTACGCGCCAAGGATAGCGTGGATTGGTCCTCTAGATATTGTAGGAATCTAAGCAAAATATTCCGATGCCTTGTTAAGGTTGACTAGACTAGTGTATGATTGATGAAATTAATTACTCCATCCGTTCGGATATGTTGGTCCATTTTAGGAATTCTAATTTTTTTTTCATTATTTTTTTTGCACTACTTTTTGTGTAAATCTTTCATACTTTACCCTTTAACTTTTGAAAATGGACAAATATTTTCGGACTTGAAAAAGTATATTTCTGGATCAACAAATCCGGACGGAGAGAGTATTTTCTTCCGATCCCATAACTCATTTGTGTTTCTTTTGAACTTTTTTTGCACTTATAGAATTTTATATTTATTCGAGTTTTGAGCATGCTTTTATGGGAATTGTTACAATACATATTTATTAAATTTGTACTATATACACCTATTGTATGGTCAATATTGTTCCACCTCACGACTAATCGTAATAGTTTTTAGTGTTTCGTAACTTTTCAGCAAAATAAATCATAAGATTTTCTCTATGATTCGTAACCTTCTTATGTTTCGTAACTTTTTATAAAACTCTTTATTCATGAGAGGCAATCGATTCGTAACATATTTAGGAGTGCATATGATATATACCCAAATAGAAGTGTGTATTGTAGTCTTTCCCAACTTTTATACTTTTTCAATTCTTCATTATTCGTTTTGTGTTAATGTTTTGTAGATTATTGCTTTTTCTCGACTATAGGAATCTGAAAAGTAAAATTATGAATTAATCTAAATTCATTTTGAATACAGAAAAAAATAATTTAAAGCTATGTCAAGTTTCTATTATTTTTGTGTTTAATAAAAAAATAATTTCTGATCGAAATTTTTACATTTAAATTTCTCTTGAAGAATCAATCCACGAGAAATCGATCAAGATTAAGACAAAAAAATAATCCTAAAAGAATGCATTGAAAGTGTACTAGACCCACCAAAATCATCGTTTGGACATTTCACATTTGTATGCTGGATTTGGAGAAAGGGTTGTGACAAATTTGGACAGAGCTTTAAGGGCTAAAGTTACTTCTATTATTGACCATGGAGACTGGTGTTGGCCAAGAATACAGAATCAGGCAACCCAGACCATCATTGCTCAAACTCTTCCAAATTTAAGGCATGATCCTAACATGGATGATTCTGTCATTTGGATGCCTCATCTTAAAGCATCCGTATTTGAGGCTAGCTAAAAATGTGTGTTATATGACACAAAGTGTTAAAAATGGGTCCCAAAATTTATGTGTTAGAGAGTTGTTAAATATAGAGTGAAAAAGAGGTCCATTTGATATTTTTAGTGGTGTTTTTAGAGCTTGTTACCGTCCCCTTTTTCTCTCTCTTCTCTCTCCTTCTCTCACACTTTTCTCTCTCCTCCTGACATTGCAGTGCTCTCTCTCTCTCTCTCTCTCTCTCTCTCTCTCTCTTCTTTCACTTACACTGGGTCCCACAAAACTCACCCCACCGTACAAGCCACAACTGGGGCACTCCTAAAATCTGACCCTAAAGTTGTTCCGCTAAAGCACTCAAATGGAACGGAAAAAGAGAGGAAAGTTTGGTTAGCTGACAATATCAGAAAAAATACTGACCCTAAAGTGGTCTAAATTGATCAAATATGGATGCTCTTAGTGGTTTTTCACAGCTCATCCAGCTTGGAATGCCACAAGGCCCACAAGGAAAAGGTATTCAATTCAACCATGGTATAATACCATTTGGGGAGGTAACAATGTACCTAGAGTCCTAGATGATCTTTCATCCTTTGGCTTGCTGCATATAAAAGGTTAAGCACTGAGGATAGATTGAAGTAATGGGGAATGCAAATTGATGAGACATGTGGTCTATGCAGCTGTGGAATCACATCAACACTTATTTTTCGAGTGTTCTTTTTCAGTAGTTGTATGGTAGATCTTGGTGGCAAAAAACATGAGGAATGGAATGCCCTATAAGTTGGGAAAGGTGATGGAGTGGTTTTGCTCTCATGTGCAAATACTTTATTGGTAGGTGAAACTCATTCTCTATTTTGGCAAGTGATTTTGCATTGAACAATGCTGGTCACTTTATGAATTTTAACAAGAATTCTTCACTCTCACTTATTTTACTAGAGTATCATTCAATGTAGACCATTAGATTGAGAAGAAAATAAACTGACCGTTGGATTTGAATTTTTGCCAACTCATTTTGATTTTGCCATTGTGGAGATCAATATTGTGAAGTTTTTTTTTTCTTTTGTCTTTTTTGTCAATCGATAAAAGTGATCAATTACATCACATGTGAAGTACAAAGTACAAACCCGGGACACTACATCAATTGTGAGAGTCCACGAGACAACCAACCCAACAACTTAACCAATACAATAAATTACATTTTGTATGGTAGAAACAAAGAAAGGAAAAGCCACTGCACGCAGGTGGGAAGATTCGAACTCCTGACTTCCTAGTGAGATGCAAGAGTCTTGGCCAACTGAACTAGACTCAGTTGGTTAATATTGTTAAACTTAACAACCCCTTAAATGGATAACCAAAAGTTGATGTGACAAATTTTGGTTATAGTAACTTCATTTTTGTTATGCCATTGGGGATATCCTTGGGGTGCGTTTGGTTGGATGGAGTCCACTTTGGAATAGAATTATTATTCCAATGGAATATCTATTTCTGTGTTTTGTTCATGAATAAATGAAAGAATGTGTTTTCCAAAAGGAGTAACTATTCACCCAAATAAAAGAATAAGTATTCCGTTAAAAAAGAAGAGAATTGTTATTCCATTCCATATCACGACACAAAGATTGGATGAAGTCCACTTTGGAATAGAATTATTATTCCAATGGAATATCTATTCATGTGTTTGGTTCATGAAAATTCTAAATAAAGGAATGTGTTTTCCAGAAAGAATAACTATTCACCCAAATAAAAGAATAGATATTCCGTTAAAAAAGAAGAGAATTGTTATTCCATTCCACATCACAACACAAAGACTCAACAAGAAATTGGACAAGTCCTCTCTCCTCTCTTGCTGAACCCTGATTAACAGTTCTCTCTCCTTTCTCGTTGATCGAAAAGCTCCTCTCTCCTTTCTCGCTGGTATATATTCTCCTCTCTCTCTCTTGCTATGAGATTTGTTTCTACATATAATGGAATTGTCCGATTGAATTGAATATTTTTTGTTAAATTACTCAAAAAACATTTTTTTTAAATAATGAACAATTCAAATTGCTTGTATGGTACCCGGAAATGGACCACAAAACGATCTAGGCGCACGGATATGTTCTCAAGAGTTTCCCACGATGGAATATCACGAAATTACGGAATATCCAAACAGCTCCCTACCACCACTAAAACAATAAAAAAATCCAGGGCCACTACCGTAATTAACACAAAACAAAACTAGGGCTAGGGTTTTATCCATCCCATATCCTCCATCTCTCTCTCTCTCTCTCTCTCTCTCTCTCTCTCTCTCGTCGCCATGCCGAAGAACAAGGGGAAGGGAGGAAAGAATCGCAAGAGAGGCAAGAACGAAGCCGACGACGAGAAACGCGAGCTGGTATTCAAAGAAGACGGCCAAGAGTACGCCCAGGTCATGCGCATGCTCGGCAACGGCCGGTGCGAAGCCACGTGCATCGACGGCACCAAGCGACTCTGCCACATACGAGGAAAGATGCACAAGAAGGTCTGGATCGCAGCCGGCGACATCGTCCTAGTCGGACTGAGAGATTATCAGGACGACAAGGCTGACGTCATCCTCAAGTACATGCCCGATGAGGCGAGGCTGTTGAAGGCGTACGGAGAGTTGCCGGAGAACACGAGGCTGAACGAGGGGATCGCCGGCGGGATCGACGAGGAAGAGGAAGGGGCCGGTGATGATTATATTGAGTTTGAGGACGAGGATATTGATAAGATTTAAATTAGGGTTTGGTTGTGTTTTCGATGAATAAGTTTGACGGATTTGGGTTGAATTTCTATGGCGATTGTTTATGTATTACTATCTTTATGATTTGTAATTTGGTGTATCGTTATGTGTTTGTGGTAAATTGATTGGAAGATTACCCAGTTGTATTCCAATCTCCATGCTCTGAAGGGCTTTACACCCATGTATTTCCATAGAAGATATTTCGCTGTTTTTCAATAATTCAGGTGTCCGGCTAGCTTATTTACGTCTGGTCTGGACTAATCTTGGTACTAATTCCACCGTCAATTAGCTGGGGCGCTCAATTGAAACTAGTGATTTGGCCCGATCCTGGTCCCGACGAGGTTGATTTGGTGTTTGATAGCACCAGAAAGGTTTCCAGAGAGTGAGCAAACCTCTCAGGTTTTCAGATACCTCACACCTCTAGGGGCCTTGGCCACTATGCCAATCTTGGCTTATGTTTCATTGCTAATTTTCAGAGTATTTCTGCAATATATGCATCTGAAGTTTTTGTTTTAGGTTTTTTGGTTTTTTACGAGAAATTGACAGATTTTATTTTATTTGTATGGGGAATGTTATGTACTCAACTATGTTTATGATGAAGTTGTCTGCGATATACACAATGGGTGATTTTGTGTATCATGTGTTCGTGGAAAATTGATTGGAATATTTGTCAGGTTATACTCTCATCTCCATGCTTTGAAAGGCTTTTACACATGATTTGGATGGAAGATGTTCCATTGTTACTTCTCAGTAATTCTGCAACACTATCTATGTTAGAGTTTGTACGTTCTTGGTGTTTCGGTTCTTTATGGTGATTCGTGGTGTTTGTTGGTGATTCATCCTAGGGCTGCAAACGAACTGAGCTGCTCGTGCTCACAAGCAGTTCGTGGCTCGTCTCAATAAGTAATCAAACCAAGCTCGAGCTTGATTTCCAGGCTCATTTAGTGAACGAGCTTGCAAAAGCCTGCTCGACTGTATAGGCTTGACTAGTTTAGGGAGGCTTGATAAGTAAATTAACCTGTCTCAGCTCGTTTATGACCGAACCAAGCTCGAGCTCAATTTTTCGGCTCGTTTACTTAACAAGCCGAGCTCCCACTTCAAAGCTCATGTCGGCTCGTTTCTTGATCCATATTATGGGCAAACGGAGGGGAGTAGTTGCGAGATCTCTTAAGTTGTTCAAAAGGGTAATAAATTTGAGTGATAAAAGAACTGAAAGACTGTCAAAGTTGCACACAAAAACATCTCAATCTTCCAATTGACAAACTAAGGACAGGAATGCAGAGTATTAACCAACAGTGATCCAAGTAATTGCTTATCCTGTGTCAACTTTGCCACTCTTGCTCCCAGGGATGGGAGCCAACCTTCCTCGTACATGAATTCTTGACTTATATTTCAATGCTTAATTTGGCATATGACACAGTACAATACAATGTAATGCACACTATCGTTACATATAAAGAAAATATCAACCAGAAAAATGAAGCCAACTGACAGGCAACCCATCTTCCGAAACTGATTAGGCACCCACCAGACCGTTGCCCCCCTGTGCAACGCCAACAATCGGCTAATCTGTCCGTCAAAACTGGAGACCGTCTTCGCCATGAAGTTCTGTAATCACATCGTCGACCAAGGCAAGCATACCCGACGTAAAACAAAGGTAAAGCTTCGCAACCTAATATCAAAGGAAATAATCTGGTGGCGGTTTTTTGGCAGGAGCCCCTCTTGATTCCTGCATTTCGTATTAATCTCTTATTGCCCAAAAAGCCATAACCGAAGGTTTAAAATAAGAAAAATGCTATTCCCTCCATCCCACTTTCATTGTCCCTTTTCGGCAGGCTGTGAAGAAGAAAAATCTCAATTTTTTTTTCAAAACTCAAAATATCTCAAAATTAGTTGTTTTAAACAAAGTTTTGAAATTATTAATAGTAAATTAGAAAAAAAAAAATCCTCTTTCGGAGATGCCTAACGTAGTGGAGAGGGACTACTAAAATGGGACGAAGAGAGTACAAGAGAATTTACGCCTCCGGACTAGAACCATCACAGATTCACAAGCATTCACTATTCCTGAACTTGGCACAGGGCATCTGTTATCTGAGTTGGTCAAGATTAAAATACATAGATATGCAGCCAATTCTTTCCACCAACCAATGAAAAACAAGTAAAAAAAAAAACCTGTGGTGCTGCATCAAACACACGAAATTGCTTATTCAGATTTTCATCCAGCTCAAGAATTGCAGCAACGTTACCGCATCTGCAACATAACTGCATATGAGTAAGGAGTTTGGCCATTTTACGCATGAGAATTAGCAAAAATTAGAAGTAACCTGTAACAATAATTTGGAGCTGACCACACAGTAACAATCTGGCTGTTGAACATCCATTTATAGCCTTCCATTACCAATTGATGAGCACGGCAAATATAATCGATGTTATTCGCATGGTTAAAAGTAGTGACTACGGTGCCACCAAATAAGAAACCAGCACCGCGGGGACTCAAGCCCCAACCATCGACTATGTCCTCGGGATCTGACCACATGAGGTCACACATGGCACCATCATGGGGTACTTCTTGCTTCCTATCAATTGTTCGAATCTGGCCAGTAGTTCATGTTAACAACCTAGAAGGAATGTGTGGCAATGCGAGAATACTAATAGCATAGGTATAACAGAAAAAATTAGAAAATGAAAAACCACCATATAATGCAGGATGAAATCAGACCTGGTCCAATGTGTTGATAGAAGGAGAAAGACCGCCATGAACACAAAATATCTTGTTCTCAATGAGAGCAGACAAACTGTAAGAATCAGCAACAAAACGCGAAAACCGTGAGTAAAGACATGATTAATATAACCTTATTCTAGTCAAGGTAGTGGTTAGAAAACTTACCAAAAAGGGTTGTGTTTCGAATCAACTTGAATGAAACCTTAAGACTAATGATAATTTCCTCTTATGTATTCTAGAAAATGGCTAATCTTTGATCACGTGAGAACATCAAACCAGCTGGGCTAAAGCTGCTCAATGAAAGCAGATGTAATTTATTGCTTAAACAATTGCCTAAAATAGGATCTTCTACAAGAATTTTGCAACAAAATGTTCAGTTGCAAGTTACGCTTCCAACACAAGGACAAATGAGAAATCACAGATCAGGGCAACTGTAGAGTTGGCTGATTTATCCCGTTACAAAAAGCATAACATTTACAGCTAGGGGAATACGCAGGGGTGCCATGGACAAAAGTACAGATCCTAACCTAGCAAAGGAACAACTAAAAAGCCGGACCATATCACAAACTATTGTTTTGAAGTTCTCCTATAATTAGTCGATTCGATTTTACAATGACATACTTGGGTTGGTGTTGTGCTTTGGGAATCGTTGGTACTTAGACCATAAGAGCAATTGAATGTTGTAAGGAAGTATCACTAGGTACCACCACCAACAGTTATCCTTTAGATTGACAGTGTCCAAAAAAACACCAACATATTTAACCCAACAAACTTGCTGTTTTACGCATTTCAGCAGGCAGGTGCCCTTATCATCGGTAGGGAAGCTGACAAACCTTAAGTTATCAAATATATCAGTGCAATATCTCCACACATTCACTGAACTATACTTGCGTAGACACTCATCATAGAATCCATATAAACACCAACATATTTAACCCAACGAACTTGTTGTTTTACGGATTTCAGCAGGCAGGTGCCTTTATCATCACAAGGGAAGCTGACAAACCTTAAGTAATCAAATATATCAGTGCAATATCTCCACACGTTCACTGAACCATACTTGCGTAGACACTCATCATAGAATCCATATACCTGAGGATTGAGGAAGCAAAAAGTTAGCAAAGCAAAAGAATCTCAACTCGACAGATCAATCAATTAGACTTAACCTGTGTGATCTGGCGACTCTCATGGTTCCCCCTTATGAGTGTTATCCGATCTGGATACCTGACCTGTTTGGGAAAGAGGAAAAAGAAGAATTTTAAAACTACACGAGAAATTCAACATATGCAGAATCAAGCAATACTAGAAAAGGACATTGAAGAGTGTCTCCTCACGAAGACCCTTTGAGAGTTTCATGATGAGTTAATAATAGTATGGAAATTAGACTTGAACACATGCAGTAAGTAATGTAACTGATAGTCACATTCAGAACTCATCCCTCCTCTTTCCTGTGATTTCTATCGTTCAAAGCTCTTCAACTTAAATACTGGAACTTGGAAGCTGAGCTTCCTAAGTTGACCTTCATTGTTTAAGAGAAAGTAATCCAACACCTTTTCCTGTATTTTTTTCCTTTTAAAAGAAAGACCTTTTTCTATTGTAAACGCCTTTCCATTTCAATAATGAAACTTGATATATAATAGCTTCACAGTTAACCATGCATTCTATAAGGTTTTGTAAATGTGACCCTGCAATAATTTAAAAGACTTCCATGTTTCCAGGACAACTACGTAATACAAATTCTCCAAGCTTACCTAGCAGCTTTTATGGGGGCAAGACTACCAGGACACCTTACAACAGTGTGCCTATCTAATCCAATTAAAAGAGAGTACTTCCCCTGCTTGATCCATGGATTTTGACTTGAAAATCGCAGAAATGTGCTTTGCAAAATCCTAAGATGGATTTGCTTAAATATAACACAAGTTTGAAAGCTTCCACGTCCCACTTATTAGATTCACCAAATGTAGCCTACAAATACAAGCAAAAAATGGAAATAACTCAAGTATGAAAGATTTCATGTCCTACGTAGGAGATCCAAAT
Organism: Gaultheria prostrata; assembly: GCA_036023075.1. Lineage (NCBI taxonomy): Eukaryota > Viridiplantae > Streptophyta > Magnoliopsida > Ericales > Ericaceae > Gaultheria > Gaultheria prostrata. The sequence continues at coordinate 29,183 of JAXBDA010000563.1, forward strand.
AATGTTTCCTACAAATACAAGGAACCAATGATCAACACATCACGAATCTGAAAACTTCCGAGTCCCATTTATTACCAAACCGAGCCTTGTGTCCCATTTATTAGATCCAAATTATGTTTCCAAAAAATACAAGAAATTTGATCAAACAAACTATGGAACTTCAGGTAAGCTATAGAAAAATAAAGGCCAAAATGGTCAGCAATAATACCTTCAGAGCTAGAAGAAGCAGAAATGTCTCAACAGAGTAAAATCCTCGGTCAACGAAATCTCCAAGAAACAAATAGTTAGTCTTTGGACAATCACCACCTACTTTGAAAAGCTCTTTCATGTCATAAAACTGCCCATGGATATCTCCACAAATCTATAAAACAACAAAACAAGAAAAAAATTATGAGTAAGCCACAATGGCGACGAACGCATATTAAATACAACAAAAAGGAAATACCAAGTCAAAGGGGCAACACTAAGGAACTGCAATATCTAACACACGACTTAAAAATTACTCCTAGTGATTAGGCACTGCAGTTTCAAAATTTACCAAGTAGAAAGATGAGCATCTGACAGAAACCAAATGAATGTCATTTTGTTGCTTATTGGGCAGAAAGAGAGAAGGCAAGAACCATACAAAGAACGGAAACATAAAAATTCTCAGTATCACGATACAGGAGGGATTCTGTTTCTAAAAGTTATGTCATCAGGGATCACCTGAATGCAGCAGGACCTGAATCCACATCTCAAAATTTCTCACCAAGAAAGCTCCTAAACGCATAAACAAATCCTACCGGGTACCAATGAAATGTGATTCAACTTGCAGGAAATTAACAAATACCATGATAAGAAGAATCAAGGTTGTCGGATAAAAAGTCTGCTGAGTTTGAATTCATGGCAAGCTCTCCAGCCCTAGTTTATCCACGTGAAATGTGCCTTACTACTTTCCCATGTGCCATGCTTTGCATGGACAACAGTTAATGAGAAAATCCTCATTTTGGATAAATCTAGGAAGAGGGCTAATGTTTATCCCAATAACTGGCGTGTACAGGAGGGCAATGGGGAGCCAACCAATCACCTCTAAACTACCGTAGTGGAGCCACAAAGCAAATGCAGGATTGAATCAAGGATGGATAAGAAGAAGTAATTTCCACTCTAAATAGCCGGTTTCATCTTTTGACCTTTACTGACCAAAAGATCAAAAATGTCTAGGTGATGCGGCTGTCAACTTGTACTCATACCTGTTGGATAAGTTTTTATGTTTTTCCTGCATTAATTGCACTGACTTGGAAATTGTTAAATGATTACATTCCATTCTTATCGGTCCAACACAACTGGCACCTAACCACTGTAATACATCATTCGTCAGATCAGCAGCGGAATATACCTCGTTACAAATAAATTGTCCCCAACGTTCATTCCACAAGACATTATTAAGTGGTCTTGGTGCACCACACCACCGCCCTGTGGTGCCCCAACACCTCTCAACACCACATTCTGTAGGGTCCATACACTTAGCGGAGAACTCCATATGTAATGTCGGGCACCAAGCACCCAATAAGTTTTCTCATTATACAGTTTTACGAGACTCAAAATGAGACCCCAATTAAGTATCATTTGAGGAGTGAACTTAAATGTAACACTACAAGCAATAGTATCTAAAAGAAACTCCAATTGTTAGAAGAAGAAAAAAAGTCCAACAGCTGCTTCCACTTTTAAACCTATTTGCTACAAAAAAAATCCCCTAAAAAGATACTTAAACCTAGATCGATTAACACGTCACACCGCTCAAAATCAAAATCAAAATCAAAACCAGGAATAACAAATCACTACTTCCCTGCTCCATTAGGGCAGCAAAATACAAATAAACCGTGAGTAAAAGCAGAGCGATTTTGACTTACGGTGACAGGCGCGTCGACTCTCTGAACGTTGCTCTCTTCAACGAGGATTTCCATGGCCTTAAGACAAAGCGCCTTGACTTCTGATTCCTTCAAGGGTTCGCATCTCTTCAACTGCTCTATTTGCCTGTCTAGGTCTGACATCTTTACCCCACCTCCGCACTCTCTCTCTAGATTCTCTCTCTCTCTAGATTCCCTCTCTTTCTCTCTCTAGATTCTCTCTCTGCCCCTTCCTCAAACGGACGGACGGGAGAGGAGAGAGAGCAGCCGATTTGGAATCTCCCTCTCGCTCCTCTGCATCTACTACAAAGCTATACTTCTCACAAAAATTAATTTTATATATACAAAGCTCCACTTCTTTGTTTCTCTTCCACTGTGGTTCACTTCCTTTCTGTGGGCTCTATTTTTCTGTTTGTTTTCCTTTTCCTCTCTTTTTTCCTTTTTCCGAATTTTGGCAATTCCCCATAATTTGGTTTATTTTCCCTTTATCTAGTATTTTGAGATTTTCTCTTTTTGGTATGTTCATCCAACCCATCCAACCCATACTAGAATCTTGATTCTGTCCCTTTATTAAACCCTCATAGGTTGACACATGTGACTTAGGCCTGGTTTTTCAAAACATTTCATCAAAGATAAAATCAACCCTGATTTTATCAAATGAGGTAGAGATGTGATTTTATCAACCCTGACTTTAATGCAAAAAAGCTGAGATTTTGTATCAAATATCTTCCTTATTTGATAAAATTAATGGTTAATTTTATCAAATCTTGATAAAATCTTTTTGGAAACTCTCCCTTAAAGGGTGTTTGGGAGCCAATTTTTTGGCTTTTCATTTGCTCATTTTCAACTATGAGTGTTTGTCATCCTCATTGCAAAACACATTTTAGGATAATGAGTTCTCAATTCTGAGGGTTAGAGATGAGAAGTGAAAAAGAGGGGTTGAGGTGTTTTTTGACTTCTCATTTTCTACTTTTCTCATTTTCATTAACAAAAAAACCTACAAAATGTATTATGTACATATCTCCCAAACACTATTCCTGTTCCAAAATATATTTTGCATATTTTTCCCAAATACTCCTACCAAATTCAAAATACATTCCGACCATAATGCAAAAAGCCAAAAAGTTAAAAATGAAAAGCTAAATATAAGGCTCCCAAACACCCTGGTTTGCTCTTTCTTACTATATATATGCTCTTATATGTTCAAAATCTCTCAAGTGTCATCATCTCTTTTGAGCACCATTTTAGTCGACAGCACAATTGGTCTTCCACAATTAATCGAGATCGACATAAGCTACTAGCCTAGATACACGTATACCCAACTAACTCTATTGAGTCCTAGTAAGAGCATCTTTATCAGGAGCACCAAAACTTGCACCAAATTTAACCTCAAAAACACATTTTATACTTTAGCAAGTCGCTTTTTTAAAAAACACACAAAATCTGATTCTTTATTCTATTCCTATTTTTCTATTCAAATACCGCCTACCTTTTATTTCTTCACAAATTTTATAGATTTTTAACTTTACTAAGTGAGTAGTGTCTCCTCTTCTTTGTTAAGTCACTGTAGCAAAAACAAATTACTACTATTAAATTGAAATAGCAAGACCAATGTGGAAGAGTTTTTGAACATTGGCTCAATCCTTTAACCAAAGTTGGGTTAAGCCACATGAGGCTCTAATAAACCAATACAAGCTTAAAATGATTAACCAAATGGAGTGCTCAATATCATACTCCCTGCGTCCCAAAATGATAGTTCATTTTGGAACTGCGTGCCAATTTTTAGCGGCTTATATGTTTTAATGTGAACCTAAAAAAATATCCATTATGGATCTTGTTTGATAGATCTCATTGAGAACTTTTATACGGTGCAAAAAAAATTCAAAAATTATTTCGATAAATACATTATTTTTTAGTTTAAAAATTGCACATAGTTTCGTAGTGGACTATCAATTTGGGACGGAGGGAGTACCATTAAGGCCCCGTTCCACTAACTCAAAAAGCCAAAAGTCAGCTTATTGCGTTTTTCGAGACAGGTCATCCCCTCACAATACATCACATAAAAAACCATAAAAAACCAACGTATTTTTCGAGCTCTCACATAAAAAAAACAAAAGCCAAAAAGTCAAGTTAGTGGCACACTCCCTAATCTTACTAATTTGTATTCCATCCCTTCTTTGATTTTGGTACTCCATTCCATTATAAAAAACCACTTTTGAGGCTGAATACCCCATAGGTAGTAGGGAGTAGTATATTTTCTTAACCAAATTCTTTGTAGATTTGGGTGGGTAAATAATTGGCCGGAGTCCAACATACTTGGGCAAAGAATAGACTGCTGACCGTTGACGGAATAGTAAACTATCCTTTCTACCCCGGGTTTGGCTCGACCAATCCGAGGCTAACTCGGGTTTGGTCCAGTCACTGACTCACTACTGTTCGTTGCCCCTATTTTTAAGCATTTTTTTTTTAATCTAATTTCTCATGTACGCTGCGACGACGGCGATCCCGGAAAACTCTACCGGTGGTGGACGGTGTCCAGCTTTGGAAAATCGGTTGTAGCAGCAACGGCTGGAGCTTTTAGATTCGATTGACGTCATTTGCCGACAACACAATTCAAATCGTTGGTGCATATCAAAGAGGTAACGACATTTCTAACATCTTTTGTTTGGATCGTTCGTTCGTTCGTCATTCTGATCTCAATTACATTCTAGCTGTAGGGAGTTTGATCTGCTTCTTTCTCATTACACAGGCCACATATGTATGTTTCCATGTAGATATATATACTAGACGCCTCCCGGGCACACGCGATGCTTGTGCAAATCGTATTACACAAAAGAGGACAATCGTCAATCGACATTAATGTCTAATGAAATCTGATTTCTGAAACAAGAAAAGAGAGGTTAAAGCAGTTTTTTTTTTCCCCATCTTCTTGGAATTTTTTTAGACAGTTAAAAGGGGTGATTTAGGAAATAAGAATGCGAGCCACCCCTCAATCTTTTATGTTCACACCATAAAATGACGATCCCTTTAGCAATACCTGCTAAAATAGAGGCGGGTGTAGTGTTACCAGCTCTGGACCAGGATTGGAAAATAGATACACACACGCAATTAGCTGATTATAATCAATTCTAATGACGAATCGTGGATGCCCTATTTTGGCATAGGTTTAGTTTGATATTAATTTGATTGTTGTACTTCTGGAATGTCATGCTCGAATTTGAATCCAGGAAACATAGGTTTGCATTATGAATTTCTTTATTTTGTTAATTATTGTTTATCCATCTTGGTTAGGGGATAAGTTTTTATTTTATTTGAATGACCTTGATTAGGGGATAAGTTGATTTGTTTATGTATGGAAGTTAAATTATGTGATTTGTTGGAGTGAAACCGAGGTTATGTTTGTTCGTTTAAATGTGAGAACTTGAAACCTGTTTGGCGTCGGGAATGGAAGGCTTACATGGGAATCAAGCTGGAGGGCTGGTATTCTAAGGTCTGACATTGGTGAATTTTGTCTTGCTTATTCTTATGCTGTAATGCATCTTACTGGAGGCTGTTCGTAAGTATTCTAGAATGAAGTAAAATTGATGGTAAAATCAACTATGATGTATGCACACATAAGTTTACAGATCACAAGAAAAGGGGTTATCCAAATATTATGTGCGTTGATTACATAATTGTAAACAAGATGCAAGGAAACATCTTTACATCTGTTTCTTATGATATCTGTGTTTGCCAAGAGTATAAGTGCATTGCACATTTATCCATGGAACCTTGTGTTGTGTACTCGCGAGGTCAGTCTTGCTACCAAAAAATGCACTAGTTGAGTTAGGATTTTCTGGGGTGTAATGGAAACAAGCCACTAGTATCTTTGCTTTGTTATGGTTTGTTGCATTTTTGGTGCAAGTGTTGTACAGCTTGTCCTAGAGTCTAATATGCTTGTAGTTGTAAAACTAAACTATACTATTAGTTGCTTGCATTTTTATTCTGCCCTTGTCTGTCTGCTTTAGGATTTGGCGTGTTATGATGTCTATATTATCTTCCCTTCCCACTAAGAACATGGTAGAATATGTTTCCTATTTCTGCAGATAAATGGCATCTTCCTCAGACTCATGGGTCAGAGAATATAATGAAGCAGTAAAACTTGCTGATGATATAAATGGCATGATGTCCGAAAGGAGTTCCCTGCCTGCATCAGGACCTGAAGCACAACGGCATGCATCTGCTATCAGGAGAAAAATAACAATATTGGGAACTAGACTTGATAGCTTGCAATCCCTCGTATCAAAGCTTCCCAGCAAGCAGCCTTTGTAAGTTGTCTGAGCGCATCTCTGAAATAACGCTTTTAAATCTTTTTTTCTTGCTAGTTGATCTTTTTCCTAATCCTGCCTTGGCCATCAAGAATTCGCTCTCATTTTGGTAGCCCCCTCCACTACTAGTAGTTTGAGGGTTAGAGAGTCATTTCACAAAAAAGTATTCCTTCCAATGCCCCTATAGCCAAACCACAGGAACCACAACTAAGGATTTCTACGTAGGATACCTTTTTCTTTTTCTCTTTAGTCCACACTCCTTGTCCTATACTTAATGAAAGATGAATTTGGCCTGATTAGGATGTAACAACTTAGTTATTCAGATGGTAATCTGTTGAAGTTACAAATTGTCCCAAAAGCTTAGATGCAAGGGCGCAACAATGTACAACAAGCTGCCAATCAAAATAAAAAAATACACAATGTACAGAGAGCTATCAAACACTCTTCTTCATGTGTAACCATGTCCTGCCCGTGGAGATAGGAATAAAAATGCATAGATCAACATAGAATGCAAAGGGAATGAGCAGAGTGCAAACGGAGGGATTTGAAACCAAGATCTCTCAGCTATTAGAAAATGGGTCCAAGAATGTACATCAACTGGGAGCTTTACAACGACATGATGTTTAGCATTTATGTCTCTTGCCTGTACCAATCATATCCTTTAGTACATAAATTAGAGCAACACGCCTTTGAGTGGATGCTTGAGTAGTCATCCTTCATTCGAATTAATTCGCTGAAATGCAGTATGAATACTAAAGAAGTCATTGGTAGAACGTCTGGATAATGGAGGAATTGATTCTGGTCAGTGCAGCTATGAGCAGTCCTTACAATAGGGCAAGAAGCTTTGAATACCCAGCTTCTCCTTTTAACCTTTGTGCAGTTTCTTAAATCAGGATTGGCTCACAGCCTCACACTACTGAATGTTTATCTTGATATTTGCCTCTACAGTTTTACATCAATGTTTCAATTCTAATAATGTTGGGCTGTTTTCTGAATACTGCCTCTTACCACAATGCTCCATGTTATTGTTATTGTTTTTCTTGAATTGTTGCTGAAGCTCAATTATTTTATACACAGAACAGAGAAAGAAATGAACCGCCGGAGGGATATGCTTTCAAATTTGAGATCGAAAGTAAACCAGATGGCGGCCGCTTTGAACATGTCAAACTTTGCCAACAGAGACAGCTTGCTTGGACCAGAAATCAAGCCAGCTGATGCCATGAGTAGGGCAAGTGGCTTGGATAACTACGGTGTTGTTGGCCTTCAAAGACATATAATGAAAGGCAAGTTGTTAACTTATTCATCCTCACTTTTTGCAATTTTTATTTGGCTTCGTTTACACGGATTTTTCATGGGTATCCATTGAACAGAACAAGATGAAGGCCTTGATAAATTGGAGGAGACAGTGATAAGTACAAAACATATTGCTTTGGCCGTCAATGAAGAACTTGACCTACACACTAGACTAATTGTATGTGTTTTATTTGGTTCATTTACTTGCATACTTGTTTTCATCATTTACCTCATTGTCAAAATTGATTTGATCATCAAAGTAATGAACCTTGATCTTGAAGCTTATACTTCCTCTTCCACTGTGCAGGATAACCTGGACCGACATGTGGATGTTACTGACTCCCGTTTACAGGTGATATTCATCGTAATGTACTCTTGTTCAGCATGTGTTGACATTGTGGCTAGTTATGCACTTCCTTGGTGAAATTTCTTTTGCATATTTGAGTCTTCAATGAATGGTAATGAACGAGGGTGTTGTACAATTGGAATAAATAGTAGCGGTATCATGATCAACACAGGAATAGTTGAGTATGATACATAAAATTGCCCGCAGCAGAAAAATGGAGAATATTTATAGCAAGAGCCTAAGAGGTAATTGGCTCTGGCTGAATATTCTGGAACTGTATGACGTATCAATCATATTCACGCAGTTATGAAAGTAACCAATTATATGGGAAATAATCAGTCCATTACTCCATTTACATGCTCCACTTGGTTGCAGAAATGAACGGTAGCAAAGCAGTTGAAAAAAAAAAAAAAGGAAAGAAAATCAGATATCTCCTTTTCATCTCTTGGGCAAGTGATGGAATCATTAGATTGCCCATCTTTTATGCCACCTGGACCGCCTTCCTCAGTTGTTGGTAATGCATGATGAAAAGATTAACCTGGGTTTTATTGATAGGTAAGGTTGGATTGTGAAGAAAATTCATGTGCACAGTGTGTTATATTGTACACTGCTTGGATGCAAAATATTGGTTGAAGAAGTAAATACTCTATTATGGACGAAGCTTGAGCATCAAGCATATATAAGATTGTTAGTTGATCAGTCTTTTCATGTAATGTGTAATAATTTGGTGACTGTTTAGCCACATAGTATGCAGAAAATGCCATTGGAAATAAGAGCTCTAACAGTTGGAAGAAGGTAGACGTATGACCTTCACGTAGTCTAGAACTGGAAGTCATATTTCCTTCTATTGTTTTCTTGTTTCAAGCTGAACATCCTTTTTGATAATGGGGTATCTGGCCGGATGGACCAATCCCATTGTCCAGTAGCTTGAGGTTCATTTAAAGCTGGGACAAAATCTTGTATGGACTGCACATCAAAAGAAAAAGACAGAGAAAAAGAAAAACCTCGTGGAGTCAAACCCAACTAAAGGCTTCCCGAGGACCCTGACTACCAGTTGAGTACCCGTGCCAGCCCCTGTGGGTTAGTCAGTTGACAACTTTACATGGTTTTCCTATAGAAGTTAGTATTAATTACATAGGGAACCTATTTTGCCTTTCACAGTTTCTACTAGCTAACGTGTAGTGTTACTTATTATCCAGTTGATCTTTACTTATTGGAGAAGTCACGACATTGTCTCCTCTCTTGATGAGTATTGCTTCATTTTCTTACTTACTTTCTGGTTTTGTTTTATAATTTTCATTTCTTTGTGGGAACAGCGAGTTCAGAGGAACCTGGCAATTTTGAACAAACGAACCAAAGGTGGTTGCTCCTGCCTGTGCCTCCTTTTATCTGTTGCTGGGATTGCGGTTCTGGTGGTTGCCATTTATTTGTTGGTGAAATATTTGTAATATGTGCTTGTGTCTTGATGTGGAAGTTGATTTTACTCACTTCGTTGTTAAAACTTAAATTATTTGAGATATGTGATTTCATTTGGTCGTGGCATTGTTTCTGCTGGACCTAAATCCAATGATTTTGTATACTAGACTAGTGGTTACAGACAGTTGCTCGAGTACCGAATTATTGATCTTTCCCATCAAATGTTTGTCTGTTTGAGTCTGTTTTCTGTGCACTAGATTTTGTGCCTTCTCTTTCAGTACCGATTTTCAGAAAAAATCCGAATCCCTTGTTCTTGCAAGTAGAGGAACTAACAATTTCATCATTAACGACTTGTCGGTTTCCATTTGCACCATTTAGATCAGCTAGAGGTTATGTTTTTGGGTGAAAAGTCATTGCTCCAACTTCAAAAAGAATGGAGGGAAAACATATTCTTAAATTCCCCAGTAGTTTTATGGTTATATGTATGATGATAGCCTTTATGTTCTCTGAGGATTAGTAGAATGCAGTGCTGTAGATCTTGAAAAAATGAACGGTTCCGATCCCAAATGAAAATTTCAGAGTGCTCACAATAGAAATCACTACGGGAATGTAATGACTTGACTCACTACGGGAACCCCATGTCCCATACGACGATAGGATGTGGAATGACTCCAATGGATACAAGGCAGTTTAATAAAGCCCGAAGTTATTCATCCTTGATCCACTCCTATCCGAATAGCAATTCCCAGTCCCACTATTGTTGAGGTTCCCTCTTCTTCTACCCCTAAATTCAAAAGTACATGTAGATTTTTCCGATCTCAAAAAAAAAAAAAAAAAAATGTACATGTAGATTTTCAATATGACAATGGGCTTCCTAGGACAAAAAAAAAACTTGTAAATTAGTTTTGAATTTAGACTAGAGTCCTCCATAGGAAGTATAGTGGGGGCTTTTCACATCTGTGATTGAGAATGTCTTTGGTTAGGGCCGCAAACAAATCGAGCCGCTCTCAAATTGTTGGAGGCTCGGATCGTTACGACACGACACTGCTCGACTCGACTCGACTTGTTTAGTAATCGAGCCAAGCTTGAACTCGAATTCGAGTTTTAGGTTCATGTGGTAAATGAGCAGAGAGCTCCAACACTCTAAATCTTGACTCCTCAACGTTTAGTAAATCAAGCCCAAAACCGGGCTCAGCTTGAAAGTGGGCTCGACTCTGAATTGAGTTTTAACTTCATGTGGTAAATGAGCAGAGCTCCAATACTTTAAATCTCGACTTGTCAACGTTTAGTAAATCGAGCCCAAAACCGGGCACAACTCTAGCTCAAAAGTAGGCTCGACTCTAACTCGAGTTTAATAAACATTCAAGGTAGGCTCGACTCTATCTCGAAACCGGACTCGACTAGCTCGAGTTTTAAACTGGTTTAATAAACAATCCGAATTCAAATACTAGAACGCTTGGCTCAGCGCCCCAACCGTGACTACATGACCCATCACTTGATATTGGACTAGACGTCCAAATCGTATTTCCCTGTGTCCGACTATGTGTGTTTTGGTCTAATAGTTACGTGACTTATTTTTTCGTCTTCATTTGATTTTTTTTTTGTCTTTGGTAGTTTTCATTAAGTTTTTGTGTATTATCGATTTGTCTCGACGAGAGTAATCAAAAAAGAATCGAAAAAATAAAAAATTATGATCCAAATTTAATTTTTTTTAATAAGGAAAAAATAAGTCAAAAAGATATATTTTTATACCTTTTTCAATTTTATTCAAAAAATTGAGAGTTTTAATCATAAGTTTTTACCTTTTTGAATTTCTATAGACGAACCACCAATAATATACAAAAAAAAAAAATTTGATGTAAAACTAATAAAACAAACTCAAAACAAAATTAATACTCCTATTTAAAAAAAAAAAAAGAGAAGTAAAAAGGCCAAAACACAACTTAAAAGCCGAGAAGAGCTGAGATCGTTTTCACTCGTTGGTTAACCCCGCCGGAAAAGGATCCCACAAACGCCGACGCCCTAACCAGGGAGGGAGAGAGAGAGAGAGAAAGAGAGATCAGCGTTCTTCAGTTCTACGCTGTTTGCTTTCTGTTTCAGCACAAATTTCTCGTTTGGGTTTATCATTGATTGGGAAGACGTACAATATGTTTATACACATACTTAATTTGTGATTGAATAAGGAGTAAAGATGAGTATAGTACCAAAGGAGACGATAGAGGTGATTGCACAGAGCATTGGTGTTAGTAATTTGGTTCCAGATGTGTTGCCCGCCCTCGCTTCGGATGTCGAGTACCGCGTTCGTGAAATTATGCAGGTACAGATTTGATATACGGATGCATTCTAGCTTATATTTTTGAAATTTTCAAACCAAGATTGAACTTCAGCTTATGATACATAAAAACTTCAATTTTCGGCTCGTGGTTGGCTCGATTAATGCTAGTTCGAGATCGGTCTCCTAAACAAACTCAGCTTGAACAACTAGATGCTTGACTCTTTGCTTGTTTATGACCCCCATTCATTAGAAAACCTCTGTTCAATTTACTTTATGTCTTTTCTTGAGAGAAAACAATTAGTACCTTTTTTTCCCTAGCAGAATATCCATGTCATGGTTCCTTTGGACAAGAAACAGCAGGATTTGCTTATTTGTGGTTGATTTTTGTATTGGGTTGTTTCGATTGCAGGAGGCTATCAAATGCATGCGCCATTCAAAGAGAACGATTTTAACTGCAGACGATGTGGAGAGTGCACTTAAGTTGAGAAATGTAGAGGTAAACATCTTCACTTGTGGGTTTTTAGGAACTTCTTTCTTTTCATTTCATTTTTTGATCTTTGTGGTGTTAAATTATAATTAAAAAAAAAGGGGCACTTTGAAAGGTTAATACATGCATTACTAATGTGGTCCTTATGGATGAGTTGGGATTTTGGGTTACTTGAGTTGTTTTGGTTGATGATCATATGTGTTACCAGAAAATGTAAATGGCTTAGTGAATGCAAGATTACAGTCGAACATTTGGTACAACTTCATTCTTAAACAGTCAATTCGGTGATCCAATAGGGTCCCAAAGCTTTTCAATTGTGTTTCTTAATATTTTATTATTTTTTTTAGGAGAAAAAAAAATCAACTCGAATAAATAAGAATCCAGAGAGAGTGGAGCTTTTGGAAGACAAAATGTAATACCAATTGGTCATAAATGGCCCTGAAAAGCGTTTACTTAAAGAATTTGTAAGACAATGCTTTGTTTTATCGTACATTTATTGTTTTGAAGAAGCACATTTAATCGCGCCTTCCTTTATCGCATCCCAATAAGACATAGGGTGTAGTAAGGTCCCGTTCCCATCCCTTGTAAGGGTATAGTTGGCATTCAAGCTAACAAAAGTGCAGAACCCAAATAAGCATTTTCTTCGTGATGCCGAAAGGTTGTCATATGGTTGTCTTGTTAAACTTTTTCCGTAGGTATTTTACAGAGATAACTTCATCTATGCATCACTCTTGATTGCACACTTAGTCTTGCTTTTTGCTCCTTTTGCAATATTACTCCATTTATGCTCCCTCTTTCATGTAGCAGTGCGCACTGTGCACATGCTTGTCTCTTCCAGTCGTGTGCTCATACTATTGTGCAGGCTTCTTGGTGGTTATATGTTTTTTGTTTGCTTGTGCACTAGTCTTGACCAGTCAGTTCTATACTTCTATTATCTTCAGTTTTCATTCACTCTTCATTTACTTTCTCATCACCTCAGCCTATCTATGGCTTCGCGTCTGGTGATCCATTGCGGTTTAAGAGAGCTGCTGGGCATAGCGATTTGTTCTACATTGAAGAAAAAGATGTGGAATTTAAAGATGTAAGCAATTGAGGATCATGCGAGAAGCATCCTTCTCTCTGCATTGTGTGGATTACTCCTGCTTTGGTATGATATTCTGCCCAATGCATTCAGGTGATTGAAGCACCTCTACCAAAAGCTCCGCTCGATACTGCAGTTGTTGCTCACTGGCTAGCTATTGAAGGAGTACAACCAACAATTCCAGAAAATGTACCAATGGAAGGTATTTCACTAATCTTACTTGGTAATAGCCCAATTGCATTGAGGAATTTGGCCTCCTAAGCAAATGTTTTCAAATTAAACGTCATAGCCAAATAACCCATGCAAAGGCATATATTTGAAGACAGCTAGTAGCACATGATTTTTGTTTATCAAATCTCGTGTGAGTTCACATATTATTCTGGTGCAAGTTTGGAGTTAACTTTTCTGTCTAGTATTGTTACACTAATTTATGTACAGTTAATCATTTCTTGTTTTGTTACATCTTTGTTGTGGTCGTAGAAACAGTTGTGTTTGATCGCATGTTGGTTTGGTCTCTCTCTCTCTCTCTCATATATATGTTTTAGTTTCCATCTAAGCAGCACGGACACTTCTAAGAAGGTGACGTGCCTGCCAGACACCGAACTCGTCAGAAACTCCTAGTTGGATACTCGTCCAAAAGTGTCCAAGTACTGTTTAATGTTGTTTTGAACTCAAATTTCCTTGGCTGTGTTTGGATGGGTTTTGGAAAGAAATTTTTGTGAAGAATTTTTGAGATAGTGTTTGGTTGGGTTTTTGGAAATGAGAATAATGATTTAATGATTGGAGAGAGAGAGAGAGAGAGAGAGAGAGAGAGAGAGAGAGAGAGAGAGAGAATAAGAATAATGAGGTAATGATGGGAGAGAGAAATATTAAAAATGATTGAAAAAAAAAGATTCTTTTTGAAAATTCTTTTTGAAAATGAGAAGAAAATGGAACCAAACAAGGCCAAGCTTATTTTTGTGGTTGTCTTCCACCATCTTTTAGTACATTGAGAACCCTCTTTAATGATATTAAATGGGCTTTGATCCAATTTATAACGAGAAAGTCATATGCGCTTTTGAGGACAGGAAGGCCCTGCATTGAATGTTGGGGTGTTTCCCAAGCGAAATTTTGTTTGACAGTTCACCCTAGATTTCTTTTTGTCCTTTTTGAATTGGTTTAATGAGCGCTGAACTGATGTTCTTTGGTACAACAGTTGAGATTTTTTTTTGTAATTATTTGCTTTGTTTTTAGCACATGCAGTGCCCACGGATCACAAGAAGAATGATTACAAAGAGGATGGAGCCCTTGTAGATATCAAATCACCTGTTAAGCATGTGCTGTCTCGGGAGCTTCAGGTATGTTCTTGAATTTCGATATACAAATCCTTCTTAACTCTGTTATGCTAAACTCATATCCTATGGTTCTTATGGTTGCTCTGCAGCTCTATTTCGACAAGGTCACAGAACTTGCAGTAAATAAATCCGGTTCCATCATTTTTAAACAAGCATTAATGAGCTTGGCAACTGACTCGGGACTCCATCCATTGGTTCCTTATTTCACATGTTTCATTGCTGATGAGGTTAGTCATGATTCCACATTGTCATATTGTAGGGTTCTATAACTTCCTTTTATAACAGTCTTGTTTCATGCTATAAAATTAGGTTGCGCGGAAATTGGATCAGTTCTCGCTTCTTTTTGCAATGATGCGGTTTGCTCGGAGCCTTCTGCAAAATCCGCACATACACATTGAACCATATGTAAGTTCTCTGTCGTCATCACAGTAGATAGAAATTGACTATTGGAAGAATGTATTCACTTGTCCATGTCATTTATAATTCCAAAGCGAAAAGTGATGGAAATTAGATATTCTTCTTGATCCGTGTTGGTCGTGGAACCCTTAGAAAAATTGTGCCAGCCAAGTTGACTCTGGGATTTGAGAAGCATATTTCCTGATATACATTTCTTGTATTTGATGAGTTTTTTCCTCTTCAGCTACACCAGTTGATGCCGTCGGTAATTACCTGCCTTGTTGCCAAAAGGTTGGGGAATAAGTATTCTGATAATCACTGGGAACTTAGAGACTTCACAGCTAACTTGGTAGCTTCAATATGCAAGAGGTGAGAACTATCCCCATATGACTGATGTTGGCTTAGGGATAGTAGTAATCTCCTTGTTTAAAACTTCGTTCAGATATGTGTTCTTTGGTAGCTCATATATCATCTATGAAAGCTAGAATGGAATGAAACCCCTCAACTTGAAAGCTCAAGCTGGAACTCAAGGCAACAGACTACAATTCAAACTACTAAGCAGATATCTTAACTTTCGTCAAACAGAACTACATAAACCTCTGCACTTTTTAGGATTTGAGTAGCAATGTTCTTCCAACCTTGACTCTTCTTCAATATTCAGTAGATGTTTGCAAAGAATAGTCAAATATGGAGTATGTTTAGCTAGCTTAATCAGGATTCAAACTACTAAGCAGATATCTTTAACTTTCGGCAAACAGAACTACATAAACCTCTGCACTTTCTAGGATTTGAGTAGCAATGTTCTTCCAACCTTGACTCTTCTTCAATATTCAGTAGATGTTTGCAAAGATTAGTCAAATATGGAGTATGTTTAGCTAGCTTAATCAGGATTCTCTCTTAAATTAATTATAGGGAGTCAACATCGCGTCATATGTTTCTACACCAATTTAAGTTCTTTTTCTGTTTCCTTTTCTTCATTGTAGGTTCTCTAGATATGCAATTCTTTTTCCTTGTAAATGGCTTCTGAGCACTTTTTCTTCAATTTCTTGTGGCGAGTTGGTTGATTGTATTCTGTACAATCAAAACTGCATCTCCATCCATCTGATGCATAGTTCACCCTTAACCTAGCTTCATGCCTTCATCACTCATCACTACACAATATGCTCACAAAACAAATAGACAATTTGCCCTGTTTCTGAACATGGCCAGTGAGTGTCGGTTGTATGACTTTGACATTCTGATATTAGCCTTCCTATTGTCATGCGTAGTTTGATCGTAGTGCATTGATGCTTAGGTCAGATCTGTACGCCTCTACCAATCTATTACCCCTTTGAGACCCGGTAAATGAAGGTTAACCTTCATGCACTTTTTGTTAGTTTGATTTTGGTGATTGCTCAACCCATTTCTGTCCATTTCCAGTTGCACTGCCATATTAAAAAGTTGAGAGGTTGATAGCCACTTGTGGACGAAACCAAATCTTTTATTCTCATGCTGTCTTTATAATAACTATTGCAGATTTGGTCAAGTTTATCACAATCTTCAGTCTCGTGTGACGAGGACTCTACTCCATGCTTTCTTGGACCCAACAAGAACGTTGCCTCAGCATTATGGTGCCATTAAAGGTCTAGCAGCCCTTGGACCCAGTGTGGTAAGTTAGCAAAAAACCACTTGTCATGTTTGGCGACCAGTTATTTAGCGGCCTTCCGCCCCCCACCCCACACACACACACACACAAAAAGAAATGAAGTCCTCAATCTGTGAGATTTTCTTTGCACTTCAGTCTGGTTCATCCGTGTTCTGCGACATCTGAGTTCAATTTTGTTTGGTCGTGTCAAGCTGTAGTATATGTGCTTGTTCCCATTTTGTGTTTTCACTTCATCTTCAAACTCTCTTTGTTTGTTTCAGCAATTTGTAATGCTTTTTTTTTTTACCATTATCAGGTTTGTCTGCTTATACTACCAAATCTTGAGCCATATTTGCAACTTCTGGAGACAGAAATGCAACACGATAAGCAAAAGAATGAGATGAAGTGGCATGAAGCTTGGCGTGTATATGGGGCTTTGTCAGTGAGTTTCTTTTGCTTCTCAACTGATGTTTTCCCCTTATTTGAATCCCAATTTGAAGATTATGCAACAAAAAACACATCTCGTAGTGTGCAGCTGGTGTGTGCATGTATGATCGGATCAAGATGGTCCCTAAGGTTCTATTTCCAATTCCACGCTTGACCATGAAGAGTAAAGCAAAAGTGCAGACAGCCATGCCAAGTATGACTTTTGTTTACCTGTTTTTTTGGGTTATGTATGAGTAGCTTTCTTTAGTGATATAACTACCACTTACTTTGATGTCTTCCGACATTCAAACCTTTTGAGCCATGAAGCATGGGTACTTCAAAAAAAATGGGGACATAGCAGGTATTTATTGGGTACTTGTGCTTTGCATTGTACTTCTACCCATGTACTGGGGTTCACGAAATCCGAAGCCATTTTCCCTCGAGTGTTGCCGTACACCAGAGTTTACCCTGTATCTACTAAATGCGTTCCCTGGCTGGAATAGGATTTTCTTTTGTATAAATGAAGTTAGCTTGACAAGACTTTTTTCTTACTTGGCATGCGTTTATAATTAAGCTTTTTTCTATAGGTTCTTTAGGTAATTACATTTAACTTTAGTCTGTACTTTTGGGCTTGAAATTGTGTTTTGGATGTTGGATCTTGTCATCTAACTGTTTTCATTCATTCTCCACTTCAGCTTTTTTTTTTGCTGTTAAAAGGAAAAAAAAAAAACTGTTTTCATTCAATTTCTTATTAAATTGTTACACAACACCTTTCTTCGAACTATGAAATAGATTTATGCAAGGGCGCATTCCAACCATACATGTACACTGATATCTTTAGTTGTTTCCATATCGACGATCGCACCAGTAACCATACCCATACACGTGCTTCATAGCTGGTCAGAAAGAGACTGATAATTGCTCAACTGCCAAATTGATGCATGTTCAGTTTGGGGTATAATTTGGAGGTAGCTCTTAAAAATATGTTGTGGGCAGATTCATTGAAATGACCTGTTTTTTTGCACATGTTATTAGACGATCTTTTACTTACAAGGGCCATGATCATATGAGTATAAACTTTTCGCTTTTCTGTTTAATACCAACATGGTAGAGGGATGACATATGTGATCAGTAGTACAGCTGTTTAGTAAATGATCTCAGATTTCAATTTAAGGATTTACCATGAATGTTGCGCATGTACTATTAGTATTCATATACTACTATTTTTTGGTTTTCATTTTTTCTGAATGTGGACGACTCTACGTTTGTTGTCTTCTTCTTTATTCTCTTCCTTTTTGCAAATCTGAGAAGATAAATGCAAAGCAAGCACAGACGACATGAAGCACCAGCCACTACTCAAGAAAATCGCCATCGAGGGACCAATGGGAGTAACACCAGCTAACTCCTTGCCAGGAGACATGCAAGGAGGATTTTCCAATGCTCCAATGGGTACCGATGCTGGTTTACCATCAGTTTCACGGCAGCTAACAAATGAGAGATCGTCAGGAATGAGTAGCAGAAGGGAGAAGGTGGGTGGTCTGCCTCCAAACATGTCGACTGATGCAGGAAATTTGCTGCCGTTGCTAGTTGAATATTTCGGTGAAAGCATGTCATCATTTGTTCCTATGCCGGCATTGTCTTTGTTCGTCTGATTAGTAGGAGATAGTGGATGCCATACTTGATAGCCCCAGGAGGTAAATGTCACTATTGTCAGGAAATTGTCTGTATAAATTGTATGAAGATTATTTATGGGTACAAAATGCAAGGAGGTCTTCCTGTTTGTTTCCTTCTTTCACGACTGTATATGTACTGGTACAGTTTATCTCAACGTTTATCGCCAAGTTCTCAAAAGATGCAATCATCATGGTTCTTTTAGGCTCGCTGGATTTCAGTATATCTGCACACAAAACTTTGAACTGACAATCTGGAAATTGACATCTTTTGCTGCAGTGATGATTTTGTCTATTTCTTTTTTCTTGTTGCTTTATATTTAGTCATATAACGATTGGGGTATGCTGAACCAAAAACGGGGAACGCGATTCCATAGAGGATAACAAAAATGGCATCTGATACAGATAAGGGTCAAGATGAGTATAATTAAAGTCAGACCGGCGAAACGAGGTTACAAAAAAAGGGTTAAAATAGGAACTTTCCTATATATAATGCTAGCTGAAGGAACTGCCAACCTAGTAACAATATAGAGAGGTCACAGACGGAAGAAAAGAATCACTGCCAAATTCAAATCATCAGCCTCTAGTTAAATTCTCTCCATGTAGTTGGTTTCTTTAATATACATACCTATGATTTTCAAATTGAAATCAATTTGAACACACAAGAATTGTTGGAGCTTGGAGGTTGAAGAAGAGACGAATGAAATTCAATCGTTGGCTAGTGCCTAATGATAACACGCTACCCGCTTTATGATAAAGCGCTATGCGTATCCTTTTTTTTTGGCTAGCGCCTTATGATAAAGCGACATCCGTTTCAAGTAATATTCCCTCCGTCCCTTTCTAAATGTCCACTATAATACTAATACGTGCAATTTCAACCCCCAATATATATCTCTCTATATTAGTTTTTAATTTGTTTTATACCAAATTTAATTTGGTGCAAAAAAAATAAAATTAAACACATTCTACGAAAGTACATTTTTTAACGTCCACAAAAATACACGTTTTCCAAAGGGGATAATTCAAAAAGAAAGGGAGGGAGTATATGTTTTATGTGCGAACAAACTTATGCTTATGACTACAATAAAACTCCTTCCGAGGACTTAAACTTGCGCTTCCAGCCTTCCATTCACATAGGGTGCAAGATTGCAAGTCACATATTGCACGGGATTATTGTTAGAATGACTGATTTTCACACTCCTCTTTTATTCATTGGAACTCCCTTTCAATGTGAATAAAAACATAAAAGGAAGTTCAAATGGATAAAAAGAGAGTGTGAAAATCACTGTTAAATAGTAGTAACAACAAAATTAAAAAGTTTTAATAATTGGAAACAGAACTATAAAGATTTTGAGATTTTGTTTAAGCATTATTTAGTTGAATGTTTGAAATAACAATTTAGTCTCAATTAAATTTGATCCTATACGAACAAGTCATTTTTTTTTGTGAGAGCCAGTCATTTATATACGGGGTGGTACTCAATTGTCCTATTATCACAAGTTATTTGTGCTTCATGGTACCAGTCAATTTGGAATAATGCCCTAGCAACAAAATCTCCTTGAAATAACATATCAAGACCATTTTGTATCCCAAAGATGCAAGGAAACAACTACGTGACAAGCTTCAACACATCTGGTCAAAAAAAATTGAATAAGATATTACAGCAGTTTTACAGAAACTAGGGCCATTCATAGCAGACAGACCCAATTCAAAGCCATTTGCACCACCAATCGGAAACTAGATACGAATCAGAAACGAGAACACTTCGGGTACTTCGTGTACTGGAGTAGGATACACTCTCATACCACTAAAATGTGAGGATTATATTCATTTTCTGTAGAGAACCTCACTCCCCCTCACTCAAAATTGGGACTATGAGTGGCTTCATCTGCGCAAGATACACAATTGCCCACCTACACCAGCAAAAGAAATATGCAATGAGAGTTCTAGCATTGCAAATGAATTTGCAAAATAGGAATCCCAAACTCAGAAAGTGGATATGAGTAGCGTATCAATCCAGTGGTTAGAATGGTAACAACCAGAAAACTATTCGCTTACTAAATCAGAAAATG
This sequence comes from Gaultheria prostrata, assembly GCA_036023075.1. Lineage (NCBI taxonomy): Eukaryota > Viridiplantae > Streptophyta > Magnoliopsida > Ericales > Ericaceae > Gaultheria > Gaultheria prostrata. Next base: position 49,796 of record JAXBDA010000563.1, read on the forward strand.
AGCTTCGACCATAGCGGATCAGATTATTAATTATATAGCCAGGAAGAACCAAAGTTCACCAAATACTTCCTTCAGCCCTTATTTCTCCAATTCTTAGAATTTAATTGAATCAAAATCTCCTAATAAGATTATAATACGCTCTGCAACAAGCTTCCTCAAACCTCTGCCATTTGATTTATTCCAACATTGTGTAATTTAAGATCTGCTTTTCTACGTACATCAACTCTTTGATGAAATTTTTGGACTACAGTACATGCTACTATGCCAGTAGCTTCTAAAAGGTATCAGCCATATACTTAAAAAATAGGACAATAACAACTGTTTTCATTCGAAAGATTCTACATTAAGGTTGTTCATAGCCATGTGAACTAGGTTTGTGAAAGATGACTTCCAAAACGAAACTGAAGCCATGAAGTCTAATCCGTCTAAGAGAAGAATATGTTTGGATACTTTCCGCTAAAAGGAATTTCAATTGGAAAACAAACTTACATCATCCAGCAGCATACTGTTGCAGTAATAACCAATGTCACGTGCAACCTGCATCACATAATATCCATTAGCCAACCACGGGTGAGGACACAAAAATAAACTAACTTGAACAGCGTAACCAAAACAAATTGACCAAAATTAAGGAAATGCAAATGAGGTATAGTCCTTGACATTTTAGGAAACTCAGTAAACTTCATAAATGTCCCATTTTCATGGTTCCAAATTTTCAATAACCAACATCCAATACACTGTCGCCACATGTTCATACGGATCCAAACGGGAAGGAAGGTAGTTTCACTCACACAACTTTTAACACAAAAAATGTAAACGACCCATTTTGGAGTCCCACACAAATGATCCCCAAATGATCGGAGCTGTTCAATTTGTTTAAAACATGTTTTTAAGAGTTCCCTTAAATGATCAATCATTTGACAGGATATAAACTGAATGAATCAATCAAGCCATTACCGATATTCGAATAAGTTGATTTTTTATGGGTACTCTTACAAACATGTTTTAGACAAATTGAACGGTTAATAGCGTGAGGCTCCGATAATTTTTTTTGTGGCAAATGTTGTGTCACTTGTGTGAGCGGGACCGCCCCATATACATAACATTTAGGGATGCCCCCGGATCGACTTGCACTTGGCGGAGTTTGACTTCACCAATCTATCCTGAAAGGTACAGTGGACGATTATGGGGTGTGTGTTTGTGTGCGCACGGGCGCGTCTAAATGCACATCTACAATGAAATTGACGAAACCAAAACCTTTGGTATCCCCCACCGGTTTGGCAGTTGAAAATCTGAATATAAGCAGAAGAATGCGTTTGATTTCAAACTTTTTTTCAAGTCAAACAATGAAGCAAATATTTTCAGTTCATTTTTCATTTACATATTTAAAGCCTCCATATTAGACTAGCAGGATCTTTTGAAAGGAAAGGACCGGCACTTAGCTTGGCGAAATGGTAAGACCTCAAGTGCGTTAACACAAGTTCAAATCAGAAAGTAGCAGCTGAAAGTAAGGTATTCATAATTCATCCAACCTGACCAGTCCCAGCACCCTATTAATGGGGGTCACCACTGGATCTTGGATAATGTCCTCTAGGACTACCTCCCAAATCTAGCAGTTCGCTAGTTCCTCAAACAAAGAAAGAGGATTCTCCAGTCCGTAGTAGCCATAAAATGATTTCCGATACCAACCAAAACCCAAGTTCCTTCCAGCTAATTCGTACTGCAATTCATGAGAAAAACTAAAACCGAACACCAAATTGCGGCGATTCAAACTAGAAAAACCTAAAACAAATTTACCCGAATTATGGTGTTCAACAGAGGTGATGATCGAGGGACATTAAGTACTTAGACAAAGCAGCATTGACAACTTTTTAATACATATAGAAACTCGAATAAGCAAATAGTATCAAAGAAAAAGAGATTCAACAATTGAAAACGTACAGATTCGTAGAAGGCCCTCTGTTGAAGCAAATTCTGACACAGAGAGAAGCAATGATTCCAATCACCATGAAAATTAGGGTCGTTACCAAAAACCCCATTTTGATTTGATTTCACCAACGGCCCGCACAAGCTATTGAAATTCTGAAATCAAAATACTAACTTTACTCTCGATCTAACCAGTAAAACGAGCACATCGTAATTCGTAAACCCTTTATACGGAGTATTTGCAATTGCGGTTGCAAAACGTAAATCTGAACAACTCAACAAATTTGGAACGACAAAAGCAGATGAAAAATGAGTTAGAATTGTAGAGAACCTGGAATTTCCAACTCGAAGCTCGTCGATTTAAGTTTTGCTTTGGTAGATTCGATCAATCTCGATTAACGAACTTCTCTGAATTTTACGAAAGGAAATAGAGAGGAATGAATTTGGATTAGGTTAAATTTCATGGACACCCCTCATCTATTCCAATTTTTCAAGGGCATCCCTTAACCTTTAAAAATGTCCATATTCACCCCCTCATCTATGAACGTTATCCAGTTTGACCCCTTCTATCAAAGAGCCGTAAAGTATCAAGGACCAAAAGTATGATTTGGACGAAAATACCACTTCTCTCTCTCCCCATCCCTTGCACTTGGGCTGAGAAAACAGGGGATGAAGATCCCTAACTTCCTCCACCATCGTTTTCGTGGCCTCGTCATTCATGTACACCTCGAACGTCATCTTATCCTTATAAGGTATAACCAAATTATACAGAAAGAGACAAATACAACCCAACACTAACGAGTTCAATTTTGTTCACCCTCCCTAAAATAAAATAAAATAAAATAAAATAACAAAAGAAAGACCTAACTGTTGCAAATCGTTACCTCATTCAACTTTTTCATTTTCATGGAATTCAAAATAAATATAGATTATCTGAATGCGTGTGCTAAATTGAATAATCTGAGGGTTTGTCCCGATGATAAAAATGACAAAAATTGAGAGAGTACCTTGAAATACAAGTTGGTGAACAAAGAGTCTTTTACACATCTACAGATAATTGGCCAAAGAGTCGTGAACAAAGAAAGCCACAACACAGTGAAAATCAACCGGATTATGTATTCAGAACATTCTCGATGTTTTCTCCTTTTTTTCGCTTGGCAGAAGGTTCTCAATGTTGGTAATACATAAATGATACATCTGAAAGTCTTGCCATACAATTCTAATGGCAGCTCTTAGGGCCATCGATAGGCTTCTATGAAAAAGAAAAAAAAAATGAAAGATCAATAGTAGCAGTATAATAAGGGCAACTCACCTCATAATTTGGTGAAGATGTAGAATACAACATGAACTCTCCGCCGGAATTAAATTTAAAAATGGAATAATTCTCAGGGGAGTAAAACAAAGGAGATACAGTGGGTTAGCGGGTCCAACAAGGGTAAGTATGTGGTTCTACAATTACTGAAACCTCAGAATCTAAAGCTGGGATCGACCTCCATTGCCCAAGTAAACTTTGCCAAAAGAGACTTGTTGAAAATCTGCAAAGCAAAGCATAATAAGCAAGAATCTTGTTCGGAAAAAAAAAACACAATTACCTCCATGCGGGAATTATCCCAATTGGAAGGTAAAAAATTGCATAGTGATTCACACCTTCTCAATTGGAACTTCATGTCGCTTGCACCAAGCAACGGTGATCCTAGGATCAAGGTAGTTGATCTTGGACGTGCCCAGTGCCACAGTTTTCAAATCCTCTTTGGTATTCTTATCCTGCTCAATTTTCTCAATCTTTGCATTGGTTTGAATAATCTTCCTCTCCAAACTGCAATGCATTATGAACTTCAGTGAGGCAGCATCCCTACAACAAGGCCTACCGAAAACAGAAATAAGATTCAGTTCAGTGCTTACGCTTCAGGGTTCAGGTTCTTCTTTGGCTTCCCATCAGAACTCTTCATTGGGGGCTTCCCTTTCTTTGCTCTCTCTAAATCTGTTTTTAGCTCCTCCAACAAAGCCTGAGAAGCAACAAACATGATAGTACCATAAGCTTTCTAAAGTACGAAGCAAGAGCGTCCCCAAGTATAATTTCTTTCCTAATGTTCTTTTCAGTTTTCACAATCATTCAAGAATGTGCATTGGCCGACACAATAAAACAAAACCCTCCCAGGCAGTGCAAGCAAAAGCAACCATGAGAGAGAGAGAGAGAGAGAGAGAGAGAGAGAGAGAGAGAGAGAGAGAGAGAGAGTGTGTGTGTGTGTTGACCAGGTCTCTTATTAAATGGCGTATTCGACTCCCTTAATTGTGAAACAATCACTCTCACTAAAGCCCAAGGCAGAGCATTGGTCCACCCCTGGGGGAGTCGAGGGATCCATTTCCAGAATCCAAAAAGTTGTTATTACCTTTAATTCATCGATCTTCTCATTCAACCTTGACATTTGTGCAGAGTGGGACTTAGAGACAGTACGTTGATGATTACAAATTATAGCAACCTACAAAAAGACAGTAGCATCAGAATTCTCATAACCAAACTCATAAAAACATTGACTAGCTCATCATCTTCTAGCAATAGACTTCCTTTTACCTCCTTGTTTGCGCTCTGGTAAACTACAACTTTTTGAGCTAAATCTCCATCCTTAGTTTCCCTATTCAACTGCCATCAGCCAAAACAAAAATTTCAAAAAGAACAGATCTCAGCAGAAAATTGAGCAGAAACATCCCATGCAAAATGCAGAGGACTAAACATGCCATTAACAATTCAAAGAAATCCTCTCATTATAAACTTTTTACACCTGAAATACAAGAACACGGTCGTAATATTCCATATTTGACTCCTCGAACCAAACAAGCATTCACTTATCATACTGGGCTTTGGAAGATTCCAAAAAACTAATAGTCCATAACTCATGACAGGTCTTTTATTTACTGTTTACAACCTATCATATGCTTCTCAAAACTGCTGATGTCATACATCCCATGGCCTCTAAAGGGTTGTATTAACTCTGTATGTATCTAATACTATAACAGCCTCATTATCATCAACGCTAATAAGAATCTGATGTAGCCATTACATCAAAGTGCCACCATGTGCCACTGCATGCCAAATAAGTGATCCATCTAGGTGGCCATAATACTTGGGACAAAGGTTCATGACCATGAGTTGCTTCGCCACAGCATAGAAAGTTTTTGAAGTAAATTAGCTACTTCTGAATACCCAAAACAGGATCATGATGACAGAATGTCTTCTTTTTTTTTTTTTTTTGAAACTTGACAATCATCCACTTTGGTCATCGAAGAGACGTAGAGACATCGTTCTTCCAGTGGGTCAAGAATTTCCTCGTTTGCGAAGTATCATGCTCATCCAGTAAGACGGCTTACTACCTTTTCTAAAGGACAAAGGACAATATCAATTCTAACAACTGATTGCAGAGGTGATCATTCACACCTTTCAATTGATGAATGTAAAACTCAAACCAGGATACGGCGTCCACCAAATGCTACACTAAGGCTGAGCATAATCAGAAAGCGACTTTGTTGCCACAGCAGTTACTGAGATATTTTTCAATTGATGAAATGCCACGTTAGGCACACATAAAAGAAATAGAACAGGCCTGTAACCAGATATTCACATTCTGCATAACACCATTTCATAAATCATTCAAATTGCTCTCCGTTTCAAAGTCCATAGCACAATAGTGTATAGTTCCAACTTCCAATAGCTAAATAAGTGACTTATGACACAATATCCATTGCCTTCTGTTTCAAATGGTCTTCTGTACAGTGCACACAATAGACAGATTTACCTTCGCTGCCAACTGTGGTTTTAATGGGCGGTTTGAAGCATCCAGAATGAGGAATGCCGGCTGTGCTTAAAAAGAGCAGTTACTACATCTGTACCGATTTGGTACAGTAGAAAAAGCTTGGGGTAGCACTTAATAGGCCTGGAAACATGGGTTCAAGCTTGGGGATTGAACAATGAGCTATTAGAGCCAAAAGTTAGGTGTGCATAGCACCCTGGATTCAAAGGACCAACACTACGAAATGGCTGTTCCTAGAACCCACACAGAAACAATACATACTGGTTATCACTCATCACAAGATAAACTACGTCAACAGACTTGTTCTTTGCCTCAGATGAACTTGCTAATGAATTGTACTAGGCGCATTTGCCTTGAGATCACCCTGAAATTACCTTCGGGGTCAAAGAATGGAATCCAACATAAGAATTGTGTTAAAAACTCCTTGCAACAAAATGAAATGACAACAATATCTTTTCGACATGAACAAAAACATACTTGCGCTACTCACATTCATGAGATTTTTGCGCCTTCACCCTAGTACCACGTTTCAAACAACCCCCAGTATCTGATTTATGGATAACAGGTCCCATATTTTACAATTTGAAGGTAAGAGTCTAACACATCCAAGATCGCACTGTGAACACTCCACCACTTGAGTACACAACTTAGATTGATACCAAACCCTATGTTCCCACAAAACTTTCTCTTCTTTTGATTGTGGGCGCTCACGAAATAAGCAAGCTTTAAGAGATAGGGGGAGTCTGTTAGTCAAGCTTCAAAGGATTGGCTGGTTAGGGCTAGATCCATGACAGGTGCTTGTCAGTACAGCAAATAACTTCGATTTTGAAAAGCAAAGTATAAATCTTACCATCTCATCCAAAAGGATAGATGCATTATATGTGCGGAAAACTTTTGCTGTGAGGCCAGGCATGAGTTCCTTCAGATGAGCATTCAATATACTGGTATCCAGCTTGTCAAATAGATCATCACCACCCTTTTTTCCTGTCAACCAATATGAAGAACGAACTCACAGGTCCCGGCTGTAAGATGCAGAAAGAAACATTTTGATACACAAGGCCATAAACTAACCAGTTCTGAACTGCTGAATTGCCTTAAACACAGGAATCTCAACTTCAACCTCATTCTGGTATCTTATTGAATCTTTACCCAGGAAGTCAAACTGGAAAATGAGAAAAAAAAAATATTTGTAACAAACTGCAGTTTATTGACAACCTACTTGGTCAATGCTTCTGGAAGCTTCAAAATACTCCAGGAACTAGGTTCTAGTTTCATAGCATAAAGGCCATCATGAGTCATTTAAAACTTCAAAACCTCAATATCATAACCTCTCAAACTTGTAATATTAGTTTCACTTCTGCTGCCACTAAATCCAGCCTAGCTATCTGAATGTTATAATTGTTATACCTTCAAAGTTTTTGGAGGTATTGGTTCGACATTTTCCACTTTCAATGTGCAGCAACCAACAGTATCAGCTTCATCATCATCCTGTAAAACAGACCAGAAAATGATATCTACATGTATCATGAACACAAAGAAAATAAAACACTGTTAGCATTCGTCAAACGATTTGCATCAGTGAAGGTGTTCCGATCCAATCAACACAGGCAAGCCTTAACCAATTACCCCGTGCAGACATACTCATCTATGAGTCTATGACGCATCAGTAGGAAAAGTAATAGGTTTTCCATGAACAAACAAAAAACATATATCAGCACAAATAGAAGTAGAGATTTATGCACACCATACCTTCTCATTGCCAGCCCTGAGAGCCAGTTTATCAATTAGATAAGTAGCAACAGCTATTTGCCGTTTTGTGACATCCTTACTTGTAAAATCTTTTGTATAGACTGATCTGATGCCGTGTATGTAATCCTACAATCGGATAACGAGTATTAGACATAAAGTTACTGCTATTTTTTCTAATACAGAAATTGGCACTCATTGACTATTTATAGGTGGAAGTTTATAAAAGAACCTTCAAAAGCCTTGCTTTCTCATATTTCACTTTGTCACTTTGCCCTTTCATGGAACTGCTAGCTGCCAAGAACACGTATTTAAATTCCTTTGGATTGATTGGATCATTCCAAAAAGCTAGCCATGTAACCGTGTTGTCGTGCCTTATTTCTTTCCATCTGCGAACATCAAATATCTGTGAAGTTTATTCAAGAAGAAAACATCATAAACAAAAACAAGATTGTGCCAGAAACCACCTTTCACCAGGGATAGGGCATTCTGGAACTGGGGCATCTTTTCCTATATTTATAGTGATGTCCTTGGGCCGAATGCGTCTTTTCAGCTTACCCATCTACAAAAACCAAAAATCACATCAAGTACTTAGTTGAATTGAACTTGATAACCGTTGGAAAGTATTGTAGATACAGCTACAACGTATCAAATATTCCATTTCAGAAGATTTAAATACTTCAGCATTTGTATAGAACCTTTGGGTGCTCTCCACGTCCTCGAAACAACCCAGGTGGTTCGACTCTAAAGTTGCCAACCTGCATTTGGGAAATGATCATCATTGCTATGAGGCTAAGGAGAGATACGTCCAAAGCAATTCCACAACTAGCAAATTGATACATTTCACAAGGATCTGCGCCCCAATGTACGTAATGGTATGTTTGGATGGCAGGTTTCGGAGAGCATAAAAGGGAACCCAGTACCAACTACCAAGAATCATCGCTAATAATAAGATTCATGAATCCACAGTATGTTAGTTGGACTATGAAAGATTCCTTTATGGGAAGATGGTCAAACATAAAAGGGAACCCAGTACCAACTACCAAGAATCTCATCGCTAATAATAAGATTCATGAATCCATAGAATAATAGTTGGACTATTAAAGATTCCTTTATGGGAAGATGGTCGAATTGAAAATCTTAGGCTCCTGTTTCTTTTCTTTCCTAGTTGTTAACAATAGAATTCTCCAGGCAACCAGAGAAACAACTCTTGAATACTCTAAGCCGTGAATCGTCTCTACTCTTTCCATCCAAACATACCCTTAAAACCTTAAAATGAGGAAAATATACTGAGACTTCCTTTGGTACACAAGAAAAATGCATATCGTAGCTAAGGGAAAGAAATAAAATCATAATAACATTTACAGATTTTACAAATCTAAGGACAACCAGAGAAACAACTCTTGAATACTCTAAGCCGTGAATCGTCTCTACTCTTTCCATCCAAACATACCCTTAAAACCTTAAAATGAGGAAAATATACTGAGACTTCCTTTGGTACACAAGAAAAAT
>JAXBDA010000563.1:58885-79719 GCA_036023075.1 Gaultheria prostrata
GCATATCGTAGATAAGGGAAAGAAATAAAATCATAATAACATTTACAGATTTTACAAATCTCAGGACAATGTCACTTGTCTATCGTACAGTTCCATGGTATCAAGTATCAACACCGTAATGCCTCTGCTTCATAAAAAATTGTTAAGCGAGCAGACATAAAAACAACTTTAGGGAGAAGGAAAAAAGAGCTCATTAGGCATGACATGACAGAAATCCTCCAAAACTACCTAACTACAGGATGCGTCCATATGTCTCCTAAGTCCCCAAAACGAAAAATGACCTATTGTTACCTTGAGAGTTTAGGCGACAAGCAAAGCAGTTTTCTAACATGGGAAATCTCATCTGAGTATATACACAAAATTGACAATAGCTTCACTTGAATGGCTCACTTGATTCACTTCAAATTGCTTTTTCAATAATGGCACACTTTGGAAAAGAGAAAGGACCAAATAGAAAAACTGAGGTGGATGTGAGGTGACCAAAAACGAATATGTAATTACTAACAGTCAGCACACCCAAGTCTTTCCTAAAATGGTTAATGGCATCAACTAAAATTACTGATGTTGACGGAAGCAAATCTATCATATAGTTTCTGAATTTTTAACACGAAATTAGTAAATTTCATATTCAAAGAAGGCATAACCACTCCATATTCCAAAGCAAGATGCACAGTCAAAGCCAGCGGTAACCTTCTCTTTGACACTATCAACGATAGCCCACATGTACTTCTCCTCTTGTTGCAGTTTTTCTTCTCTCAAGGCCTTCTTCTCCTGTATGAACAGAAGCTCTCAGATTGATAAACACTACAAGTAAATGTAAACCAAATAAATCCTTCTCTGCATGGATAAACAATCATACAAATGCCTAATTATCATATGAAACTTTTTTTACCAAGTATCTGAATCTACAAAACAATAGTAAGCGGTCATTGTGTAGGCTATGGTAACAGGCATCACTAAGTTAAACTGAACAAATACTTGTCGCAAACTTATAGAAGAAAACCCTGACAGAGTTCAATCAAATAGGACTTAAGAATTAGGATGATATTACGCAGGGATTTGAACTAGATAGGTCCAATTGCTGATGCAGATGACTAAAGAGGAGTTTCTTGTTGACAGTAGGTATTAGCTTTTCAATCAAAAACAGAAAAATGTGTCTACTAATTCTGATTCTCTGAAGTATACTGTTTGTCCCTGTACAAACCTGTTTTGGCCTGTGTTTGTGATTCTACACAAACAGTCATTGCTTTGTGCAATGCTAGATGCTTCGATGGCCAAGTGTTGGAACATGCATTCAAGCCAGAGAGCAGCCATGGTGTGCGAATAACCCCTAAACTGGGTTCCTGCCCAGCCTAGGCAAAGAGATGCCCGGAAAACAACATGAAATGACAAATGAATGACTATAACTTACCACTGCAAGAATCAGAACCAAGAGTGGTTCAATGAAGCAGGGGAACCACTATACATGGGGCTCAAGTTCATTAAAGCAAAATCATAAAATTTACAGAGCCCACACCGAGTTTGTTAAATGGTGAATTTTCGGAAATCAGAACAAGAAAAGTAGGAGTATTTTGTTCCAATCAATTGATTTAAAAACAACTCGTTAAATTAGAGTTCCAGTTTCCTTCCGAATTCCAGCACCCTTTTACATCACAAAACCAGAAGTTCTCGGAAAGGAACTTACTTCCGCACTCATTTGCTTCTTCTTCTCCTTTTCCTTCTGATGCCATTCATAGATCGGGGTGAAATCACAATCTTCCAACCTCTGAATTACATGATTTTTCCCAAGCATTTTTCTCCAGTCATTCATAAAATTCTCTTTGAATTTAGGTTTGGTCATGTACTCAGTATCTAGCATCACTGCAAACATAGTTGCAACCTGCAAAATAAAATTCACAATCAAAACAGACAATCCAGACCTGAGGAAGAGAAATTTGAGAAAGGATGCGACAACAGTGAAACATGTATCCAGACCAAATCAATGAGGAGAAGTAGACAATCTACACACACACACACACACACACACACACACACAGAGAGAGAGAGAGAGAGAGAGAGAGAGAGAGAGAGAGAGAGAGAGAGAGAGAGAGAGAGAGATGAACCTCCTCTTGTTCAGGAGTCAAATTAACTGGCTGGCCCTTGTAGAGCATTTTAACCCCATGAGGCTTGTATGGAGGTGGGAAAATGACACCATTGTGAACCAAGGTAGTCCATTTTTGGCCTTCACCAGAGCCAGGGGGCGCCTTTGACGACTTGGAGAATTTTGAATTTTTCACAACTTTCTTAGACTTGTTACTCTTTTTGAACGAAGACGAAACAACTTTTGTCACCTTTTGTTTTGCAGATGCCATTTTAGTGCCTGATGAATTTGCCTTCTTCAATCTCTCGGACATAGGAACATAATCATCATCATCCTCATCTACCTTTGATTCTGCTTTCATGGATGGAGCAGATCCTTCGCCAAGCTTTGGTCTTTTAACTGAAGACTGACTTAAAGATTTCTTGCCTAATAAAAGTGCCATCTGCAACCTCTCGGAAATAGGAACATAATCAGTGCCATCATCATCTGACTTTGATTCTGATTTCATGGATACTTGCTTATCAACGACCGGAGCAGATCCATCAACAAACTTTGGCCTCTTAACTGAAGACTGACTTGAAGATTTCCTGCCTGATAAAATTGCCTCATCTACCTTTGGTCCTACTTTCATTGATACTTGCTTATCAATAATCGGAGCAGATCCGTCAACAAGCTTTGGCCTTTTAACCGAAGATGGACTAAAAGATTTCTTGCCTGACAAAATTGCCATCTGCAACCTCTCAGAAATAGGAAAATAATCAATATGATCCTCATCTACCTTCGATTCTGCTTTCACTGATACTTTCTTTGCAGTAGATGATCCATCAACAAGCTTTGGTCTTTTATTTGATGAATTACTTGAAGACTTAATCTCAGCTACAGGTCTCTTGTTCAACATCGTAGAAGATTTTTTAACTTGGTTGTGTACCATGGTAGAACCATTCTGCTTAGATTTTGGTGCCATGGGTATATTTTCATCAAACTTGTGGAGCTTGCTACCTGATGGTCCTGCATTTGACTTTAACTGATATTTTACCGACAAAGGGATTTCATCATTCGAGTCTTCACCAATGACTCTTGGTGCTTCAAGTGGTGGTGAACCCAGAGTAGATTTGTTTGGCTCTTTGTTGGTCTTGTTTGGACTTACCTTTGGTAATCCAGCAGAGAATCTAGCACTCAGTGGCTTATTATCTTCTGAGTCCTCAGAATCACTATGTGGTTCTCCACAAGAATTAATCACCTGCTTCTCCTTCTTCATAGCAGATGATGTATTTTGTTGCAACGTATGGTTTGACCGATCAGCTGCCAGTGTTGACACTTTTGCATCAGCCAATGGCTTCTTCACCAGTGATGCCTTACCAGATGAAATTGAGGTTTTGGGGCTTGCTAAAGGAGATTTTAGTGCTGACTCCTTGGCCGATGAAGTTGATTCTTTTGAGCTTTCTGCAGGAGATTCCACTGGCAGTGCCTTGGTGGATAGAACTGGCATACCCTTCTGGGAAATGGAGTTCTGACCATTGGAAGAAGGTACTTCGGAGACCTGATTCTTTGACTGTACACCGTGCCTTTGAGATGATGACTTCTTTGTTCCTGAGTTCAAATGATTTTGCTTTGATGCGGTGCTACTGCGCCTGAAAACTATGGGCTCGTCGTCGTCATTCTCATCCATCATCTTCGGTTTCACGCAAGTCTGAACAGCTGTTGTCCAGTTGGCATGTTATGTCGTCAATTTCTGAAAGCATAAGCATTATTTTTGTAATAAGGTCAAAGGAGTAGTGCTCAAAAAACATTTCCTCAGGAACAATACAAATTATGCAAAGTTTCCTCTATCCTGAGATAAAATATGGAAAATCACAGACCAAGAACTTAAATTGACAATCTATAAAATCAACAAAGCAGCACAGAGTAATAAAACCCAAACTGAAAAGAAAAACATTTGTGGAGGAAAATCTGATTTCCAACTCAAAACAAAATATCAGACCCCTTCTTCCTTTTTTGTTGGTTAGACCATGAAACCAGAGAAGGTTATATATTCTGTTAAGTGGTAAACATTAGACCATTAATACTGATGTGCATACTCAACACCATGTATCATGTAACACATCACATGCAAGACACTGCTTCAGGTTACTTATTAATAACTTGTTTTAGGGGGGAAAAATCCCGCCCAAAACCTGACAAGGACTAAACTCCTTAGGAACCGTAAAACGTTTCTTAAAGACTCTGTTTGGTTGTTGATAGATCAGCCAATTGACAACATCATGTAAAGTTTTGCAACCTATAATCAATATCTCGGCCATAGATAAGTCTACTTGTTTCACTTGATATAATGCAACCTCTACTGAAAAGTTTTCTAACGGAGCATTCCAGATTTTTGCCATTTCCGACGCAGCAGCATGCTGCTATCTTGACCCTGCCAAGGGGCTATTTCAAAAGCCAAAAAGGCAAATACTCCAATCTTATGTAATTGCAGACAATTTGAAATCAGACTGGTTGAAAGTGCAAGGCAATCTCAAGGTTCCCTAACTACAAGCAAGGGGATGAAGTTACTGATCTCATAATATGCCTAACAAAATGAGTATGAGTAAAGGCAATTCTGCTACAGATTCACCCAAAATACGTTGATATCGTTGCAGGTTTAACACAAACAGAAAGAACTTCAAACAAAGAAAAACATATAAGCTCGTTTGATAGGTCAGAATACACATAAAATTCCATAGGCACCGCATTTCCACAAATAGAAGACAACATGGGGGAGGGACAACGATCGATTGGAAATCCAATCGCACAAAACATGGAATACGAAATGCATATGCTTTGGCACTATAGTTGGGTAAGAATACATATCAGATTAGATTAATTACCCTGAAGTTGATTCAAACATGCCCGTGGAGGAAAAATCCCTGCTATATATATGCTCTGATAGAAAGTGCTCCAATATGAGTATTTTTTTTTTATAGCTCAGGTGCCCGGGCCAGCTTATGCAGGATGACAATTCATCAGTCAAACAAAATTAGTATGTCAATATTTCAATTTTACAGATATGAATTTGAGGTCTATGCAAATAGAACACAATGTTGTTTTTTCACAAGGTGACAAGGATTCTTTTTTTTTTGGATAACTAAGTTGTCCGAGCCAGTTTACGCGCAATATTTCATTCACTCAAAAACAATTTAATCTATAGCTACTTCAATCATTCAGATATGAATTTGATACCTATATCTACATACGATAAGTATGCTAGTTTTCCGGTTGTCAATAAACAAACCCTAAAATCGAACACAATGCTGTTTTTTCACAAAGGTGACAACTGACAAGTACATATACAAAATGGAGAGAGAGAGAGAGAGAGAGAGAGAGAGAGAGATTACCAATGCGAAAGAGATGAATTGAGGGGAATAGGTCGGATCTATACGAGGATAAACAAAAAGAGACACGGATGAGATGTCCGATTGAAGCAGGAAGAGAGCGGAGAGAGAGAGAGAGAGAGAGAGAGAGAGAGGATGTGATGATGGTGTAGTTATTACAGAGAGAGAAAGGGCTTAAGGGTGAGCAGATGAAGTCCACAAGAAATCAACTCAACCCACGAGAACTGAAGAATAGAGATACCTGCACTCTCTCTCTCTCTTCCCCGAGTCGTTGTCTCAGGGATGTCGCGACGCCGAAGTTGACCGGACCGGACCACGCCAACGCTGTTGTTCGAAGTACCCACACAATCCCCGTTACTAAACGCTCTTGCTCTCAATTCTCGTTTTCGTAAATTTTAAATGGTTGGGATGTGTTTTAAAAAGAAAATTTTGTGTCGGACGAGTACTGCTACGTAGTATCCATCGGCGCATCCGAGACCACATTTGTTGGAGTAAATTTGCCTCCAAAATTTAGTCACCCTTAAATCTGGGCCGTCCAAAATATGTTTGAATGTCTCATATGCTTTGGCAGGTATCATGTGACGGTATCCGTCCGGCACACAAAATTTTCTCGTTTGAAAGACACTTTTCACATTTGCGCTTGCGCTTCCGCTCTCGCGCCCGCACGACGAATTATGTATTTATGTGACTTAGCCCAGACCCATTTACCTAATGGATTTGGACACTCTCCAGTCCAGTTATACCCGCAATTAGTTCAGACAACTCGGCCCAGATAAAAGTTTGGGCTTCAGACAATGTGGCCCAGATAAAATTTTGGACCAAAAAGATTGGCACTTTATTGTACTCTAGTTCAGTTTTTTTATTTTTCTCTTTCTTTTTCTTTTTCTTTTCTTTGTTGAGATTTTATTGTAGTTTAGCTTGTCTTTGGGGATTCTTGAAGGTATGAAGTAGCAGTAGCAAAGTGATGCTGTGATTGTTAGCTATATCTTAATTAAGTTTTTTATCTCTCCTTTCATTTTTGGACTCTAAAGACTGAAACTTTAGAGCGGCTCTGTTCTTTGGAGAAAAATTTAGACTAAAACTTTATATGAATTCACGTTATATACGAGGGCGTTACAAATAATTGTTGTATTAAAAATTTTCCGGTTCTTCTCCATTCAAGTTATGGCTAGATTCCAATGTTTCGAATGCATCTCCACCACTGATTAATTATCACTTGTTATCAAAATTATATTGATAAAGATATAAGGTTACAAAGTTATAACCTTATAATTACAAAGTCGAGGTATGTGCCAATTGACTCGAACATCGGACATCTAGTTATCAAAAAAAAAAGCTATAAGGTTATAAAAGTTATTGATAAATACAAATAGCCCACGTGGTTAGCTCAGCAATAAGAGGTCAGATAATCCAATTCGGGTGCTCAGCTCGGCTCAGGTTAATCACCTCAGACCTGACTTTCATGAAGAGTCCAGGTCATAGAGGACTCTAAACCGACTACACCACCTCCTACGGGAGAGATAAGCACAAATATCTCACGGGATAGCCATCAACAGTCCAAATGCTAACAGGAGAATCCTAACGGGATTAGGAGTCCTAAGGCAAGAGGGCACTGGTAATGCCAACCAATCAGAGACTAACACGACTGAATCCTACTACGGGTAGGATTCTCCACACTCTAAGCCTATATAAACAACCCCGGCCATAGAGGACAGGTACGAGACTCTTGCTATAATTTATGCAAAGTTCACACTCTTTCTTCCACACGACATATACTGACTTAGGCATCGTAGGGTCCTTGGTTGGCACCACACCGGTGTCCTTTAGTCGAGCCGCGCCCAAAACTGCTTCATCAGTTATAATTAGGCATGTTGATTAATTTATTGGTGTATTAATGAACCACATTTTTTGACACTATCAAAACGACTGATGTTTGAGCATGATGAATGATTTCATGCTGACCTGTTGCCAATAAACTTTCCGGCCTCATATGAAAATGGGAGACTGGAGCATTTTCTGCATCGGTGGATGAAGAATCGCATGCATGTTGATTAATTTATTGGTGTATTAATCAACCACAATTTTTGACACTATCAAATTAATTTAGAGCAGGGATTGGGGCGCGCACATGACAATTTTTTTTTAAAATCTAGAATGTTCGGGTCACCTCGACCAATTCTGAAAACAAATTTTACATCTAGACTAGTGCCATATGAATGGAATTCTAATGGAGTAAGATTTCAATCCTAATTTTTTTTTTTTTTTTAGGGATCAAAACATAATGGAGTCCAAACTTAGCCGCGTGTGGACATCCATCGGGCGGCCGCCCACACGATAGCGATGGCTCCCCGATTCTTCGATTTGACTTTGAAAATGATTTTGGAGTCGCCACCTGAGTTTAAGGAATGAACTCGAGAAACCATTAAAGATGACTCTTTTATGCCCAATGGTTTTGAAAATGGTTTTACCGGTCGTGCGAAAACCTTTTATTTCTGGGCTCGGGGGTTTGGTTACGAGAGGGGAAGAGTTTTAATGCAACCCCCCTCGCCCGGTCCGTGAACCGGTCTCTACTAAATAATTTGCGGGACATAAAAATGTGTAGAATTTGGCTTTGGACACATAAACAAGGTAAAGAGCACGTACGCAAGATAAACACAATGTAAGAAACTACGGTGTTCGTGTGCATGTGTAATTACAACGAAATGATGATGATAACGTATGATCATGATGTGAACATGTCTATAAAAGAGCAGGATGAAACAAAGGCAGAAAAGGAAGTTAGAATGATCGAGATTAACAAATGAAAAAAATACAGTAACCATTCATCAATCTGGCAACAGAACAGAGGTTGGGCGCTCAGGGTGACTCCGAGCGCTCAACATCTCTCAACTCAACAGTTTAACCTTTGCTTTTTGGTTTCAAGATTGCTTTGCTCTAATCACAAACATCTTTAAAATTGATCTTTTAACTCATAATTCCAGAACAAAACCTCAACAAGGCATCCAAGAGTGATTTCAATCAAAGCATGGATTTTTGGTCATTTGATTTTTTTTATGAAAAATCTAAAAATGAGATGAAACTTGAGTTGAGAGAAGGAGCTGATACAGATTGATGATATCATGACATGAACTCACACACACTTGGAATGGAACGGCAATAATTATAACAGGATGGACAAAATGAATGCACTATTCAGAAACCACCTTGAGCGCTAAAGGTGAGGTTGAGCGCTCAAGCCAATCCCTGGCTCTCACTTTCAATCAATCTTTCTTTGTTTCATTATTCATGTATTCACAACCTCTTTACCAAACATCCTCTGGAAAATTATTTTCAACAACAAACAAGGGCTAAGAGGCATGATTCATGAATAAACACAAGTTTATTGATTTTATTTATTTGATTATTCATGAAAAATAAAGAAAAATATGAGATGAGGGCTTGAGAGGAGTGAGATAGGTTGATATAAACACTCAAAAACACACACACCTTTCTAAAATGAGATAAAACAACATGATAATAACAATAAATGAACAGAATAAACAAAACAACAATCTGTCCAAGAGACAGCTTGAGCGCTCAAGGTCAGGTTGGGCGCTCATGCCATCCCTTGGCTTGCATGTTTCTGTTAACTTTCCAGCTTTGCTTTTGATCCCCCTTTTGAGTTTATAAGCCTCTGATCACTTTAAAAATGTTAGTCTTTGTGTTCAAATGCTAATAAACTTCATTTTCTTCTTTTAAAAATGAACAACCTCAATCAAAACCTTTTGATGATTATTTCAAAGTGATCAGAGCTTATACAAGACATGAACATTACATATTATGATGATCAACATCTGATTAAAGTAACAAAACGCTTCAGAAGGAGATCAAAACAAAACAGCAAGATAACAGACTGCTGGGACCTTGAGCGCTCAAAGTCACCTTGAGCGCCCAAGGGCCGATCAACACAGAAAATTTTGTAAGCTTATTAATCAACTTTTGGACCTTGTAAGTGTAAAATGAGTATGAGGAACTCACTTACACTTACTGGTCACCCTCAGATTGTGACCATAAGTTGATTTTCTTAATTTTCTACCTTTTTGGACTTGATCAAAGTAAGAAAATGTGATTTTTGACTTGGTTTGAGTTGTAGGCTGAATTTTGGTGTTAGAGCAGTAGATTTTTGAGTATTTTGGAATGGTTTGAGACTGGTTTTGAGAGTATTCAAGGGTGTGATGGATGATCAAGGCTTGGTGAAGGATTTTTGAAAGATTTTTGGTTGATTTTGATGGGTTTAGGTAATGTAGGTGAGTGAGGTGAGTGTTAGACGTTTTAGAGTGAGAGAGGGAGTGTGTGGAGCTGCTGGAAGTAGAAGGGAAGTAGAGAGAGAGCCAGTAGTTGGAAATGAGAGGAGGGGGGGGGGGCATTTATAGATGAAAAAAAGAGGGAAAAATTACCATTTAAATTTGAGAATAGTTTGAGGGGTTAGAGGGTAATTAGAGAGATTGAGTAACCTTGTAGGTTAAGGAAATGACCGGATTTTGGGGGATAATGGCCTCTTTTGCAGCAGAATCTCATCATTACAGGCACTGCCTGTAACTGATTGGTGTACAGGTTGGGCGCTCAGGATGAGGCTAGGCACTCAAGGTGTGTTTAGGTGCTGGTTTGTGCTTTGGCTTGGCTTGGTTGTTTTTGGGTCATGTTAATGATTTTTGAGAGGTTCAAGGTTAGTTTAAGGATTTAGCAATTTCAAGCCTTGTTCAAGTCCTCAAGGTAGTCAACATCGGTCTTTTCATCATCGGGAATGCTTGTGCGTATTCGGGATTCTAAATCGGGGTGTCTGCATCGCACGTATGAGCCACTCCAACCATTGTCCTAGCTAGGCACCTTTTTTTTTTTTTGAACTGCAAAAGGGTGGGAGGGGGCGACCAGCGTAGCAACTCCCCTTGGGCGTGACCATAGAGGTTCCCGACCCGCTGTAGAATGTCCGGTTGAGCCATAACTACTGTCCGTGAGAACAGGCCGTCGCCACAGCACCACCTCAGTACAAGCTAATAGTAGTATAACACTACCAGAATCCCCCCAATGCCACTTCGGGGGTGAGACTCGAACCTGAGTCTCCTTTGTGGAGGCCAACTGGCCTATCAGCCAGGCTACCACCTCAGTGGTAGCTAGGCACTTTCATTACAGAAAAAGAAAACCAACTCATTCCCTCTAATCTCTACTCTCTCTCTCTTTTTAGGACATCCGCACTGCACCTTCCCACAACTCTTTCCGCTAAGGTGACAAGGGCGTGTCAGTTCGGGTGACCGCTCAGCCTAAATTTTAAAATTTTCTTATAAATATAGAAATTATTTTTTTAAATTTTTACAACTACATACATTCCCCCAACCCAATTAAAAGTTATTGTAATCTTCGTCCAACCTACGCTCGAATCTTGCGTCCTCCCCTGCCGCTAAGTACCATCAACAACGATTTTGTATGAGGTTGATTGGCATTGAAAAAGAGAGCAGCTCAAATCTCCTCGAGAAATTCTATGAAGTTGCCTTTTTATTTTAATAATCAGATATCTGGACCAACTTGTGCGTACCTCAACTAATTTCGGGCATAATCCCTAGTAGATCCCAAGAGTTTGCTGACAAGAGAAATCGAACATGAGACCTTAAGTGAGAGCAAACCTCTAAATCATCTTAATGCAAGACCACTTTGATCACCTTTCGGGTTTGGACTTGCCTTTGATAGTAACATTCTCAAACTTTACGAAAAACTTGGTTTTTTTAATACCTTTTGCTGTCTCTGTCTGCCAAAAATACCAACAGTGGTGGGTTATGGAAGAATAAAATAAGTGTATATATCTGTAATCAAACTTGGTTTTTGAATACCTTTTGCTATCTCTGTCTGCCAAAAATACCAACGGTGGTGGGTTGTGCTTGTGGACCCAAACCTTGTCTGATGCAGTCAACTTGGGTCCCTTGGCTAACCGTTGTTAGATTTTGCACCACGGAAGGTGGAGGTAGTTGTGCTTGTGGACCCAAACCTTGGACCATGAAATCAGTCTACTTTGTTCACGAGAGGAAGTTCCATTAACAAAAATCTCGGTAGTACTTCCATAGAATTTCATCAAATACATAGACAGACAAACATGTGAGTCTCTCAATCTAAATGACGCGTATTGCAAAAGCAGACCGAGGCTGAGTTAAACAATGGTGCAAGTCAATCAAATTTGGACAGGATAATTAGATTCAGATATCCAGATCAAATGATCAAAAGAAAACCTAGGTCAAAAACGAAAAAAATGGGATCTTGAAGAATTTTCTGGAGAGAATTTTTCCAGGAAAACGAAAGGGAGAAGAAGATGAATACTGAAATCAAGAACTTGTTAAAGGTATGGACAGTATCAATTGCATCAATTTGTTACTGCTATTTCATAGCCAAACACATCCCAAAAGGCTTAACCAGGCTCATCTTCCTCTTGCCTATCTTCTACCTCTTCATCATCCTCCCATTGGATCTCCATTCCTACTACCTTGGTGCCTCCACAACCTTCTACCTTGTTTGGCTTGCCAATTTCAAGGTCCTCCTATTATCCTTTGATCAAGGCCCCTTATCAGATTCATTAACCAACCCATCAAATTCCCTCCTTCATTTCATCTATATTACACTCTTACCCGTCAAGATCAAACAAAGTTTAGCTTGTCTTTGGGGATTCTTGAAGGCATGAAGTAGCAGTAACAAAGTGATGTTGTGATTGTTAAGCTATATATTAATTAAGTTTTTTTTATCTCTCCTTCCGTTTTTGGACTCTGAAGACCGAAACTTTAGAGCGGCTCTGTTCTTCGGAGAAAAATTTAGACTGAAACTTTATATGGATTCACGTTATGTAAGAGGGCGTTACAAATAATCGTTGTATTAAAAATTTTCCGGTTCTTCTCCATTCAAGTTATGGCTAGATTCCAATGTTTCGAATGTATCTCCACCACTGATTAATTATCACTGGTTATCAAAATTATATTGATAAAGATATACGGTTACAAAGTTATAACCTTATAGTTATAAAGTCAAGGTATGTGACAATTGTCCCGGACATCGGACATCCGGTTATAAAAAAAAGGCTATAAGGTTATAAAAGCTATAATCAGACATGTTGATTAATTCATTGGTGTATTAATGAACCACATTTTTTGACACTATCAAAACGAACGATGTTTGAGCCTGATGAATGATTTCATGCTGACCTGTTGCTAATAAACTTTTCGGCCTCATATGAAAATGGGAGACTGGGGCATTTTCTACATCGGTGGATGAAGAATCGCATGCATGTTGATTAATTTATTGGTGTATTAATGAACTACAGTTTTTGACACTATCAAATTAATTTAGAGCAGGGATTGGGGCGTGCACATGACATTTTTTTTTAAAATCGAGAATGTTCGGGTCACCTCGACTAATTCTGAAAACAAATTTTACATCTAGACTAGTGCCATATGAATGGAATTCTAATGGAGTGAGATTTTAATCCTACTTTTTTTTTTTAGGGATCAAAACATAATGGAGTCCAAACATAGCCACGCGTATGAGCCACTCCAACCATTGTCCTAGCTAGGCACTCTCATTGCAGAAAAAAAGGAACAGGAAAATGACCAAAATATGGTTATTAAAAGTATTAATTCCAATTACATGGTATGGTTTTTGGAAATGACCATATTCATGACAAGGAGAAAAGAAATGTCACATAAGTGGTACCCCAAATAACTTCCCTAAAATACCCCTCTATGAATTAAACACTAACATCCAACCCCTCTTCCTCCACCCAGCCACCGTCACCCTCCCTGCTTCAACCTCAACCCCAACCTCATCTCACTATCACCCATCAGAAAACGTATTTCTAATCTCACCCTTATCGCAATTGCTCTCACCCTCAATTTATTAATCTCCAAACCCTTAACATAAACCACAACCAGAATGCAGTCTTTTTCTGGGTTGTTCGGACAGAAGAAAATCGAACAGCCAAATTGGTAAAAACAAAACTATTCACAAGCTATAAAGAAATCAGTTGGACGTTCAACTAGAAGCAAATTTAGCATTTTTTAGTTTTACGTTAACACCGTATAAAACGATTTCCATAAATGCTTTATGAAACATTACAAACACTATCATCCTAAAAAAATAAATATATAAACCAATATGAATATGTGCATGTTCTTTACAAAAAATGGAGATAAACTCGACCACTACACAAATTTGAATAACCATGGATGTGAGTTCTGCACCCCAAGTGTTCGACGAAATGTTTGCACGAAGAGTGCTACTTGGAATACCACTGTGGACAGCTAGCCATCCATTGGAAAGTGGAAATTAGTGCTGGGGGCTTTAGGATGCTGTGAAAGCTCATGGTGTAAAACCCAATTTAGGGACATTCACCAGCTTGTTAGTTCCACAATTTTGCCTACTTTGGCCATATTTTGCCGGTAAAAATAGATAAGACAATAAATTGTTTGCATTGATTAAACTATCTTAACATGTAGTACCGAACATAGGAACACATTTGGAAAAGAAGAACTGGTGGTGGTGTGGTACATAATTTGTTGCACCGTAATTGAATTAGGTTTGCACCTTGTATGAACTAACAATGCTCCTTACATCAAACTCATTGCCCTTAGGTTAGGCCTTTGCTCCTTGAGTGAATTAACATAAGACCATTTGAGAATAACTATTGCTCCTTAAACGAAAAAACGTTGCATCTTGAGTGAATTAACGTTGCACCCTTTGAGAAAACCATTGCACCCCATGATGTCTAAATCCAACTTTTTATTTTGAAAATAATAACTATTGCTCTTTAAATGAAAAAATGTTACACTTTAACTGAATTAACATGGCACCATTTGAGAATAACATTGCACCGTGCATGCAACATCATTGCATTGTAGATGAAAAACCCTTGAACCTTGCAATAAAAGAATTGCATTTACGTTAGTCCAACTTGCCTTGCCAGTGAGATCAAATCAAATCTTTTTGGATAGACAATCTCAAAATTGCACCATGCATGAGACAACGTTGCACTGTAAATGAAAACTCTTGCACTTTGCAATAAAAGAATTGCACTCACGTTAGTCCAACTTGCCTTGCCAATGTGAGATCAAATAAAATCTTTTTGGACGGACAATCTCAAAATTGCACCGTGCATGCCACAACATTGCACTGTAAATGAAAACTCTTGTACCTTGCAATAAAAGAATTGCACTCACGTTATATAATTTAGGCAAAACTAATTGAGAGTAATTTAGAATCAGACTTGGCTTTGTATCAAGTATACAAACATATATATAAAACCCAAACATATTCCATGAAAACCTTTGTTCAAAGTTTCTAAGACATCTATGATAGTTGAAATTTTTGTCAATATGACTATAATCCTTGCTCCTTGTGTTATACAATGTTGCTCGTTATATGAAGTTCAATTGCCCTGTATGTCACAAAAGCAGCACCTAACTGTTCTATTCTACCTTTTTTTTTTTTGTGTAATTTGTCTTAGTCGTTTACTTAAATGGAAACCCAAAAAATTTCCATTTTTTTAATTTTGGAAACAACCCTTGCTCCTTGCATGAACAAATTTTGCACCTTACGTAAAAAAAAATGGCACGATTTGACAATAACATTGCACAAAAACCAGGTTCCTCTCAAGCATTTCATCGAACAAATAGAGCTTGAACACTTGATACGCATAGCTTGAACACTTGATTGTCGTCAACGATACTACATTTTTCACAGGCATTTCATTGAACACTTGGTACGCATAGCTTAGATCGCCACATTTGCAGTATAAGCTGATCAAAGAACTGCCAACATAAACATTGCTCAAACACCCAGTTTTGACTTCCAAGCAATGAGCTTGAATTCCAACTGATACAGTCTTTGGACACACACACAAACTCAGAGCGTGTGATAGAACACTTGGGTCAGCTTTCAACCCTTCCCTGTGAGGCCGAATGAACGTCGAAAAAGGACCAGAGTTTGAGTTTGAGTTTGAGTTTGAATAAGAAATGTATGGTCCAACGTGCTCATCAGGGTAGTTTGAATTTGATGATGGCCAAATGTCTTGAATGAGCCAAAGATGAGATTGGCAACCACCACCATTGAACTTTGATTTCCAAGTGACGAGGTCCAAGAATCTCTTGCCCTTGAGCAACCTCTGTCTTGTTAAGCGCGATTTTGTTTAAGAAGAGAGATGCAGAAAAGGTATGGAAATGGAGTTTCTGATGGGTTTCCTAGAGAAGAAACTGTTTGAGAATTCACCGCCGCCGTTGTCGTCGGTTTATTCGTCGTCGAGCTTTGGTTCGTTGTGGGGCGGACAGAAGAGAGGGAGGGAAGAAGAGAGTCGGGCTGGGGAGAGAGAGAGAGAGAGAGAGGGTATTTTGGACAGTTTACATATAAATTGACATGTATGTGGAATTAAAGTTTTCCTTCTCATGAATTGGGAATTTCGGAAACCATGCCCATGTTTTTGGCATAATTTGCCCCAGCCACCATGTTTTGGTCATTTGCCCACCAACAACTCCTTCCCTCTAATCTCTACTATCTCTCTTCTTTTGACACCCACACTGCACCTTCCCACGACTCCTTCCGCCAAGGTCACTAAGCGTGGGTTGGTTCGGGTAACCGCTCAACCTAAATTTTAAAATTTTCTTATAAATATAGTAATTATTTTTTTAAAATTTTACCACTATATCCATTCACCCACCCAATTATATGTTGTTGTAATATTCGTCCAACCTACACTCGAATTTTGTGTCCGCCCGTGTTGTACCATCAACAACGATTTTATGATGTTCATTGGCATTGACAAAGAGAGCAGCTCAAGTCTCCTCGAGAAATTCTATGAAGTTGCCTTTTTTTTTTTTTTTAATAATCAGATGTCTAGACTAGCTTGTGGGCACCTCAACTAATTCTGGGCATAACCCCCAGTTGACCTAAGAGTTTGCTGGCAAGGGGAATCAAACATAAAACTTTAGGCAGAAGCAAATCTCTAAATCTTAATGCAAGATCACTTTACCAACCCTTCGGATTTGGAATTGCCTTTGACAGTAACATTCTCAAACTTTAAGATCACTTTACCAACCCTCATTTGGCGAAACTGGTTTTTTGGTTTATTCGTTTTGTCTTTATTCAATTTTTTTTTGCATTTATTAGTTTTGCATCAATTTTTTGTGGTTTATTGGTTCCTCTCGACGAGACAAATCTAACAAGTATGAAATTATAGTGAAAATTGATTATTTTTTGAATAAAGCCAATTAAACCAATAAATCACGTATTTTTGGCTTTATTAAAAAAAAAATTAGTTTTGACTATAATTCTATACTCTTTAGATTCGTCTCGTCGAGAGGAACCAATAAACCACAAAAAATTGATGCAAAACTAACATTTGCGAAAAAAATTAAAATAAAAACAAAACGAATAAACCAAAAAACTGATTTAAGTTTTTTTAATACCCTTTGCCATCTCTGTCTGCCAAAAATACCAACGGTTGCGGGTTATGGAAGAATAAAATAAGTGTATATATCTATACGCAAACTTGTCTGATGCAGTCAACTTGGGTCTCGTGGCTAAACGCTGTTAGATTTTGCACTAGAGAAGATGGAGGTAGTTGTGCTTGTGGACCCAAACCTTCTACGCCCTCGGATTTGTTAGTTCACAAATATATTTTTCTAAATCCGAAAATATTTGTCTATTTACAAAAGTTAAAAGGTAAAATATGGAGAAAGTATATAAAAAGTGATGAAAAAAGAGTTGGAATTTTCAAAATGGATCAACAAATCCGGACGGAGGGAGTACCTGCTGCTAGTACCATGAAATCAGTCTACTTTGTTCACGACGGGAAGTTCCATTAAGAAAAATCTCGGTAGTACTTCCATAGAATTTCATCAAATACAGAGACAAGAAACATGTGAGTCTCTCGATCTTTTGACGCGTATTGCAATACGCGGCAAAAGCAGACCGAGGCCGAGTTAAAGCAATGGTGCAAGCCAATCAAATTTGGGCGGTATAATTAGATTCAGAATTCTAGATCAAATGATCAAAAGAAAACCTAGGTCAAAAACGAAAAAAAAATCACATCTTGAAGAATTTTCTGGAGATACTGGAAAACAAAAGGGAGAAGACGATGGATAGTGAGATCAAGAACTTCTTAAAGGTATGGATGGTATCAATTGCATCAATTTGTTACTGCTATTTCATAGCCAAACACATCCCAAAAGGTTTAGCCAGGCTCATCTTCCTCTTGCCCATCTTCTACCTCTTCATCATCCTCCCATTTGATCTCCATTCCTACTACCTTGGTGCCTCCACAACCTTCTACCTTGTTTGGCTTGCCAATTTCAAGGTCCTCCTATTATCCTTTGAACAAGGCCCCTTATCTGATTCATTAACCAACCCATCAAATTCCCTCCTCCATTTCATCTATATTGCACTCTTACCCATCAAGATCAAACAAGACCCACATCCAAAATCACCCTCAAATGCAAAATCCAAACAGGACCCAACTTCAAATGGTGCAAGAAATGGGCAGAGAGCAGCTCTTTTGCCTATAAAGGTGTTGCTTTTGGCCATGGTGTTTCTTACATACAAATACAGGGAATATTTGCACCCTTGTATCATATGGGGTTTATATTGTTGCAACTTGTATTTGGGTGTGGAGGTTATACTAGCCATGGGTGCAGTCCTGGCTCGAGCCCTTCTGGGCCTTGAGCTCGAGCCGCAGTTCAACGAGCCCTACTTGGCTACATCGCTGCAGGACTTTTGGGGCCGTAGGTGGAACCTCATGGTTACGGCTATTCTACGGCCCACAGTTTATGGTCCGATCCAGAGTATATCGACTCGAATAATAGGCCAGAGTTGGGCCCCTCTACCCGCTGTGGTGGCCACTTTCTTGGTTTCGGGTCTCATGCACGAGTTAATTTACTTTTACTTGACTCGTGTGAGCCCCACGTGGGAGGTGACGTGGTTCTTTGTCCTACAAGGGGTGTGCACGGCGGCAGAGGTGGTGGCAAAGAAGGTGGTGGCCGGCCGATGGCGGTTGCATAGGGTGGTTTCGGGACCGTTGACATTGGCATTTGTGGCGGTGACTGGTGTTTGGTTGTTCTTCCCGCAGCTCACAAGGAATGAGGTGGATCTAAAGGCCATTGCAGAGAGCTCAACTCTGATGGATTTTTTCAAGGCCAGCGTCCACACAATTATTTCACTAGTTAGGGGCTTGTATTGGAATTTCAGCATCCTTTGGTAGAACGAGAATCATGTACCCTGAAAAATAAGGCAATACTTCCAGGAATAGCAGCCCATGTTTGCCTTAAAAGGGACTGCACAGTCAAAAAGCCCTGAATAATGTCTCCTCGCTGTCCAATTTAAGTGAGCAAAACAGCTAGTAGTTCGATGGGAACAGTTCCTTTTGAGAGATTATCCAGTGCCCCTAGGGTATTGCCACGTGGTGCCCTAGAGGCATCGAATAATTTATCCTTTTATAGGTAATGATAAGTCAATGATCAATAGAAAAGCCGCACACCAATAGACGATAGCCATCTGATAAAAAAATTATTACCGTCTATTTTTTCCAGGACAAAAAGTGACTAGGTCAAGTGCCTTCGGATATATTAACCTGGATTTTTACATGGATTGTTTGCTCAAAGGATTCTATGAAACAAATAATTTGGACATCAACAAAAATGCAACCGGTGGTGGGTGTGGCCACCAGTTGGAGAGGAGCTGGATTCTGTTTTTTACGCTCCAAGCTTTTTTTCCGTTTGATGGGTCGTTCACCAAAATGTGAAGTGCAGAATAGTAAGCCAAACCTTCCTACTCAAAGGTAAAGAGCAAACCGAATGTAGCAAAAAAAACCTATCTACTCATTAAGCCAACCGGATGAGTTCTACTGCCAAAAGGGCCCATAAGCACTGGGGGGATATACTAATCCATTTTGGGTAGCACGAGGATCAGGGATGCCATTTCTACCTGCTGTAACTGGCTCATACCATGAAGTGTTTGTTCTTGTATGGTTTAGCTCATCCAGTCGTGGTGCATATCTCTGCATTGTCGACATGTTCATGTTATTGTATGACGAGTCTGGTGCCAATAAACCCAGATGCCCTGGACGTTGTTGACCTCCCAAAAAACTGCTGCTTTGACCGAGAACACTGGGATATTGTTGCCCATAAGAATGAAATTCAGGCCTATAATCCCTCTGGTAGAGTCCAAACTGTCCCCCCCGGTTACCACCCTCCACATAGCTGTTTCCATAGCTAGTTGCAAGGTTGCCAGCAAAAGCAGCCCCAGACCCTGTTCGGAATTCCGAACGTGATTCAGTTACACGTTCAGTTAAAATTTCTCTCCCACGCTTTAACTGAACTTCTCTCCCATGCTTTAACTGAACTTCTCTCCCATGCCTTCCTCTATTCCGCTTCCTCTTCTTCCTTGAATCCTTGTTAGATTGATTTTCCTCAGGGCTATGGCCCCCGGGTACTCCACTTTCACCACTCCCAACAGCTTTCCCTTCTTTTTGAATTTGCGACACACTTGCTCCTCTTTCTTGGAGTGGTTCATGGAGTTCACTTTGTTCAAGATAACCATCGATCGGCACCAAAGGTTGACCGTTGAGATCATGATCATCTTCCAAATGTGGTTGTTCTCGGGCCCTTGACAAGTGTCTGTGCTGTTGAGCAATCGCCCTGTGTTTAGCAGTCCAATCAGGGTGACTCCAGAGGTAGAGTGGTGGTGGATCCACATTCCAATCCTCCAGTTCGTTATTGTTGACATCAAGAGATCCAGGTAAATAAAACGACTGAAGGAGCAAAACCAGACATATTAAATTACCAACCAATTATGTAATCACATTTAGCCACATGGGAACTGCATAAAATGTCTCTATTTTACCTTGCCAGCAAGCAAGACAGCATCCTCCCAAACCAGATCATAAGGAGTACGCTTTTTCTCCAACCTGGAAAAGGCAAGCGTTAAAATAAAAATCACTCACAGACAAACTCAGAGAGAGAGAGAGATATATGAACAAGTAGCAAGTATGCACACACCTTTCTGTCTCTGCAGGAACAATTAGGATGAGGAGCTTTGGCTTAAACTCAAGTGCCTTATCAATGAACTTATTTGCAAGAGCGGCATTTACTCCAAAAGGAGGATTAAGCCCCATGATCTACTCGAAAAAACAATAGGAAGGGCTCTGTCAAGGGATCATTTATAACCAAAACTTCAAACATCTTAAGTTCAAAAGGGAAATAAAAATTATTCTGACCAATTGGGACCCAGGCAACAATTCTTTTCGTTGGACGCTCATCCAATCCCTCTTCTCAAAGTTAAAGTCATTCTGCCAAAGAAAGGATCAATCAACACCAAAATGACAATGAGAGGGG